>JAODVQ020093306.1:3633-17150 GCA_025400075.2 Phenganax stokvisi
TCTTTTTATGGTTTAATGAAAATATTTCCCATGATCGCGTTTTCATGTTTTCGTGTTTTTTTTTCATGTTTTCACAAGTTTCCCACGTCTGTGTCTTCGGGCAGTTCTGACTTCTAAACACAAGTTTCTGCATGAGATTTTACTGTTTCCTCTAATTCTTACCAACGCTGTTCCGTTAGATTCTACTCGTCATATCTTTGCTCTCCGTGTCTGATTTATCCGTGTTCGCCAGATAATCGTTCTTGATCAGCAGAGCCAGTGATAAGTAATAACGGACTTCTTGGAGTATCCCATTTAAAGCTGACAACTTTGGACAACAGACGATAAAACGGGGGGAGGGCAGAGGAGATGAGTATCTTTACCTAAAAATCGCAAACCCAGTTTCCAACGTTATATATGCTCACTATTTCTCTTTTCCCGAGTATACTAGCTGTACCAAGGAATCAAGAATAAGCAAAACACTATTTGCTCGAACAGCCGTGAAAAACATTTACTTGATTATTTCAATCACTGATTGGCATAACTTATGGGAATAATATCTAGTTATACTTCGATGACGTAGAGCTTGATTCTTTTCACAGGTTCATTAAACTGTTAATTTGTTGCTGAAGTTGTTAACTGAACCCAGTACTTTGTAACATTGACCAGTCAACAACTGAAAAAATTTTAATAGTTTTGCTACAGCACGAGCAGCCCAGCGAAATATATACGTAGGCTTTTTAGGCAGGCATTTTAGCGACATTTTGTTCTGCAAGGAAATCCGCTTTATATTGTATGAAGTTAAAGAACTTTCAGTTTCGTTGTTCAAGGAATACATAAGTATGATTTGTATATTGAGCCAATCCACCAGCTAAACGCGCGTCGTATAATCGGCCTCTGATCTTGGCATGTCTGGACTATGAATGAAACTGTCCAAACACGCTGAGTCCGAACTGTATGATCCAAACTGACAGTCTCAGTACTTATGATAATACTCTATCATTATCCCATTGCCAGATCGAATGGCAGGAAGTGCTTACTAGCTGATTGGAGAAAGTTCTAACTGCAACCTGAAACAATTTCCGTTTCGAAACAAACGTATCTTGCCAGCGCCCAGCGGCTTAACTTTGGTTGTGTGCAATCTTAGACCAAGAGATTGTATCATAGGAAATAATCGGGTCTAGTGCGTCACTTATAAAGAATCACTTGAAGCTGCATCCCAGGTCACTTTATCGACTGAAAATAAATAAGTGAGCATACAGTATAACTTTCATCAAGTAAAATACTGTAGTATTTTGTGTGAATATTGTGCACGAGTAGTCAAGCTAAATAGAACTTCTCAGCTTCGTTTTTGTTCACTCTTTTAATTATTGGCGTCTGAGTTCGATATATGCCAAAGAAACCGTAAATTCAAAACAAATTTACATACTTTAAAGCATCTCAAAGTAGAGTGACAAAGAAACCAAATATTGCTTAGCTAGAAAGGGATCACATGATTTGAAATGGGAGATTTGCATATGAAGCTAAGGGAGTCTATTGATTTTTTTCTTAAATTTTGGCTATTCGTTTGTAAGTTTTTAGTTCTTTCCCTTTTCGAGACGTTGAACAGCAGAATGAACGCTGAATTCCATTGATTTCAATATTGGAAGAACCGGATTTCCCATATTTCTAAAGTATTTTATAACAATTAGAATCAGAATATGGGATGAAAATTATTACAGTTTGATATAGCAGTTGTGTTTTCATGCCTCACCGTTACTGCGATCAAGTTAGCGATTAAAATCGCTGCAGTACTGAATCATGATAAAAGTGAAGTAGTCTGCCATTTGATCACAGTTGATATATGATCGAGGTCGTCCGGCAGTGCGAATCGGTAAGCTGTTTATTATGCAAACCTTTTAAAATATATTGCACAATTTGTTTCTAGCACTCTGCAGGGACTTCAACTAACTCATCCTCTTTTTCCACAATCATGAACGCAAATCTCTTAGTCTGGTTTACGGCAAAATTTCTTCCCATCTTACGCTCTGTGTGATTGTTATTATTAAATCACCTTTGGCAATAATGCACGTCAGCGTAGGCGACGAACGTCAACACCACCATGACTAAGTGCGGCACTGCCCAGTTTTTTATTGAATAAAATCGAGTACAGTCATTAAGTCGTACATTTCAAGTAGACGTGGAATCTCTGAATGCAACACGAAGGAAAATTCACAGCAATTAGTCAACAGAGAGCAAAGAGCATCAATATGTCCTTCAAGATCTTCCTTACTATCCTGCTTTGCGAAATTTATTACAGTTCAGGTCAGTCTGTCTGGCGCATTTAAAGCGGAACTACATCTGCATATGTTGCGCACGCTCTTGCTGTTGCTTAGGTCTATATTTCAATAGTCAGCTTGTTTATTAAGAATTTTATTGCAATGTGGCGAAATTATCCATTTAGTATAAAAATTAAACCATCAGTCGATTTAACGAAGTAATATTCCTTAAAACGTGAAACTGTTCCTATAAAGTCAGGAATACACGAATCGCAACTTTCTCAGCTTTTACTTATCTTGCGTCTTGGTACAGGCTAGCTGTAGTTCAATGCACAATGCCATAACTGTTCACTTCCAATCACAGATGAGATTTAGAGATTTCTTCTTCTGATTCTAAAAGCAAATGCAAATTATACGAGTAGCATTAAATTATAAGACTAAACTCTCAATTTTAGCAATTCCAGCTCCAATACCTCAAAAGTTTACTATCGGAGATGACAGCTTCAACTGGGCGGATGTTTTGAAAGCTCGTCGAGAGATTAACGAGAGCATCGCAAGATCTGGAGGTTCTGCACCGAAAGACGATTCTGTTTTTAATCTTATTGTTGGAATTAACGCCAAAGAAAGAGGTATTTAATATCCAGTACCATGAAATACTATTCCAGAACTGGCTAGTACACTACCTACCATTGATCCATCTGAACTGCCGCCCCATTATAATATGTCTCTTATACCAGAATAAAGGGAGTTACACTCTTTTAAAAAAGTACCGTGGGCATACGCAGAAACATTTTATGCTGTTAGTGTTGAACTGATATCTTTATTATTTTTTAATACAGGGAATGGAGCTGTTGGAAGAAGCGATGCGAACGTGTTTCTGTTTCAAGGAGACATTGAAATGAAGAAAAGCGACGCTGTCAGTTTGGTTCAGGGAACGTCACGTCACAGAAGAGCGGTCATGAACAATAGAAGAAAGTTATGGCCGAAAAATATTCCTTACGTACTTGATAATTCCGTGTGTAAGTTTTGTTCGAATGTATTTTTCGTACGCCAATGGCAGCACCAGCAGCGGGTCCACGTTTTATTAAGCGCACTTTTGATACAAGTGTAAACGCCGGGGACTACTTTAATCAAGTTATGTTTCTTAGTCTTAGAACGGTGTCTGCATGAAGCCGAGTTGTTTGGTTGAGCATCCTCTCTAAGCTGGTTCTCGGCTGCTCTACATAATCAGTAATATACCAGGCACACAATTTACATGGCCCAACAGAGTAACTCACCATAGTTGTACAGTCGTTTTGGCTTTACATTCTAATATTCAAAGAAATGAGTGTAAAGAAGACTTGATGTCCAATTTCTATACAATGCTGCTTCAAAAGCAGAAGCTATAAACCCATAAAACGCAAGAGGGCTTTGCCAGAACATGAAAATCTTACAATCACGGGGAGAGTGCAAAATGTGCACAACGGCCATGACATGCGATAGTAACAACCTTGATTTTCGGCAAAATCAATGCAATTTTTAAGGATGGATTAAACAAAATGCAATCCAACAAAGGTATATGATAAATATCTTATTAACCTCGTTTTTTCGTTGTGTACGGAGAAGTATCGATTTCGGTTTTTATCGCACAGACCTCCTTCCTTCGTCGCTCGGTCTGCATGAAAACCTCAGGCAATACATTCCCGTGTAACAAACCCACGGTCCTACTTGCAGTGCAGCTAGTAGGTTAGTAAGTCTCTGATACATATTCTACATTTGCTTTGGTATAGACTATGTGGGAAGGCAAATTCGTAGAGCGATAGCTGAATGGGAAAGCACTTTACCTTGTATGGGTAAATGGCAAGATGTAACTAGGACAAGGAGACCAAGGAATCTCATGTACTTCTTCCGTGGCAGTGGGTGAGTGCGATGATAATATTTATTAGAATGGAAACACATTTTATGCTGGGTTTTACAAAACAGATTTGGATAACAAAAGGTGATGGCCAACTTGCTGTTGCAGTTGCTGTATATCATGAAGAAATGATGTTACAGTGAAATTCCGCCATACAACCACCTCGTTGATACGACCAAAATACTTTGGTGGAACGGTGGTCATATTATCGGGCTTCCACTGTTCTTATTCTTCATGATATATGAATGCATATATGCGTGGCCAGGTTGCTAACACACTTCCTATATTTCAGATGTTACTCTCAAGTTGGTATGGTAGGAGGTAGCCAGAGAGTTTCCATTGGAAATGGTTGCCAGCAGCATGGTGTCGTTGTTCATGAAATTGGTAATGATTGCCTTCTCTATATATTGCATGGTTTTTGAATGAAAAAATTGGTGCAAACAGTAATTAAAGCCCTGCATTGAATCAGGCCCACATGAAGAGAGTTTTGATAATAAATAATCAGGTACAAGAAGTTTGGTCTTCTCTGAGTGCTGCCAGCTGAAACATACGGCTAAAAATGACAGCAAAACCTGAAGGGTTTCGTTAAATTTAACCACATAAGTCCAATTAAGTTTACCAACTACACACAGGCATGTGGCAAGTTATTTAAAAAGGGTGCAATTTTTATTAAAAAGGCACAACCAAAAATGAGAACGCACTTGAAAACCAAGACGCAATTTGAAAAAAGTGCAAATTGATGAATGATCTCCAAATAAATAAGAATACTATACACAGAATTATGCAGTAATATACTACATTAGGCTACATAAGTATTTTGTTTCTGTCATATCTGTTTGTTTTAAAGTTTCTGTGCACCCGCACTCGCAGTGTACCCATACAGTTGTGAAGACAAAAGGCAACGGGTGCAACTGCACCTGCTGCGTCCGTGTTTCCGGCATACCTGCAAATCACCTTTGGGATGTTTTGCTAAAATAAATTAGCAAGGAGCACTAGGCAGATCCCAAAAGCCAGAAGTATGAGCAAATGCACAGTAGAATGAGCATTTGAATTTGAAAAAGTTTGAAATAATGGTTGATATATACGGTAGCATCTAAAAAAATTTGAGATATCAGTACCTTGTGAAGAATTCTTTCAACTGATTCGTCCTCAGAATAAAAATACCTATATAATGTATATTTAAGTTAGCAGACGATTCTTCCTTACTAATTAATTTCCTTTGTTCTTTTAAGTCCGAACTATATTAATTGAATGCCCAGTACAGTTATGTCATTAATTAAATGCCCAGTACGGTCGGTGGCGCAGTCGCTACGGCATGTGCCTTTCACCAATGAGGTTTTGGGTTCGATTTTCAGCACGGACTTGACTTTCTCAAGTGAAAAGAGTCTGTCAACTGCTCTGCCGAAAGTCGTAGGTTTTCTCCAGGCACTCCGGTTTCCTCCTACAGGGGAAGTTGAAAGAAGGGGGGGGGGGAGGATAATCAGATTAGGAAAGTAATATCTCAATTGCTGTAAAGATAAATAGCCTAGGTTAAAGTATGCACTTTGACGTAGTAAATACATGATAATTACACTGAACTGTAAATTAGTTATGAAAAGCCCGTGCAGGAATAACTAATAAAGCATCATATCATGATATCATATATCTTAGACAAACAGTTTTCACCTTGTTTTTTGTTAATGTAGGTCACGCAATGGGACTGTGGCATGAGCAATCTCGGCCCGACAGAGACAGATACGTATCCATTCAATGGCAAAATATTATTCCAGGTGTGTAGCAATTTTCAACCCATTGTGGACAATGACCATCTCGGTGTTCTTCACCATATTGCGCAAACAGCACCATAGGGTGAAGCAAGTATAGAGCAAAATCAAGAGCGAATTTCCGGAAGTGCTTGATCACTTTGAAGATAGCAGCAACACAATCTGAGACTTCAAATGAATGTGTTTACCTGCATAACTAGTTACAATACTTTATACATTTAAAATGAAGAGTCTATAAAAAAAAGGTTTTAACAAAATGGAATGAAGGAATAGCTATATTCAAATACAAGAGAAAAAATAAAAAGTTAAAGTTAGAAACTTGAAACGAAGAAAAAGCTGTCCAACACTCTTATAAGCAGGAACTGTGTCACCTTTTAATAAGACCATTGATGAATGAACTGAAAACAGAACTTTATGAGAAATCAGTAAGACATTAGCAATTCTGAGTACACAAGCTAGTAGCTATGAAGTTGAATTTTTTGAAATTTTTTCATGAATTATTAATTGCATTCTTGACATCCGGGTTTCTCCAGAGTCCACCCGACCCATTCTTCCGCGCGATCTATATATTGTCAAAATCTCGATTTGTGTCTGTTTGTTTGTCGGCAATCCGGGACGTTTGGAATTTAGAAACTGCCGGAATAAAGGGGGGCGGTAAAGCACTATTGCGCACACATGTTCCAGTTGCTGTTTACGAAGGTTAAAATTAGCTTCGCGTATTTATATTATCACTATATATACAAAAGCAAGAAATTATAAGGATTGGAGTACTATCAAAAAACACACATGGCAATGTTTTATCATATCCAAAATATGAATTGCGCTGCTTGAGCATTCTACGTATACCACAATCTGTATATAAAACAATAGATCATACACACAATGAATAAGCACTTTGGGTTGTACGAAACCTGCGTGTACATATCGGCAACATTTTCGTTGCGATAGTAACTCCTAGTTTACAAGATAACTTGCCTTTAATTTTCTATTTGTTTGTTTTTCAGCCATGAGATTCAATTTCCAAAAACACTCGTCTGGTATCAACAGTTTTGGAGTCACATACGACTATGACAGCGTGATGCACTATGGGGCGTATGCTTTCTCTAGCAATCGTCAGCCGACAATTCGACGACTTCGTGGTACAGGGGGACTGGGACAACGACAGGGATTAAGTTATAAGGATAAACAGCAAGTAAAATTGCTTTATGGCTGCACAAAAACAAAACCAACCGCTAAACCATCAGGTACGTGGAGACTCTGCAAGACGCACGCAATGAACGGCTATATAGTACGTACTATATCGTAAAACTTTTTTCGATATTTCGTTTTCACTCATGAATTTCGCCCACCGGCAGCGGAAAATTGCCCCGATGGCATCAGCTAGTGCAAAGTCACCACTAGGCTGCCGAAGTAATTAAGTATTTTTGCCAGCAGCAAGCAAAATGCGTCATTGCTGCAAACGAAAAGTCTTAATATTTCAGTAAAGTCCAGGTTTAAAAGTAATGTGCTTTTGAGATGAGCAGAATAATGGTTAATTTAATCATAAAAGACAATAATGCTTTTGGCTAAAAAAAAGTGCAGATCATAAGTAATAGTTTACTGTGATCTTGATGTTTACCACTGCGTTAACTTGTAGGCTGCACAAGAGATATTGAATCTGCAAGAAATTGCATTCACTGGAAAAAAGCTGGCTACTGCACCAAGCAATTTGTCGTCTACATGAAGACAAATTGTTGCAAAACTTGCACTGGTAAGAATAAATTTAGCTCTTTTTACGCGTGCAGATGAACAAGGATCAACGCAAGCAGTCCAAGGACAAGGCAAATTTTCCAAATTACCGCACACAATTGTTCGATAAAGCGTTGGGCGCTTTCCTCGGAGTGCAAAACGCGGAGCTCGTGAACAAACTTACTTGTTTTACATTTTCATAATTCTTTGCAGAGACGAACTTTGGGCAAAGCTAGGGGCTTATTGCTTTGCATTAGCCGCCCCTTAGTGAATTTTTGTGATTCTATGAATGACAATTGCGACGCTCAAAGGCCCAAACAGACCTGGGGTCGGTTGCTCAAAGCTGGGTTAGCGTTAACCCTGGGTTAACCAAAAGTTTGAAGCAAAATTTTTAATCGCTTAATTGTTTACCAACTTAACAGAATTTTTCCAAAGAGCTGATCTATGTGAAAAGAAGCCTTTATTTGCAAAGTTTGGAAACATGTGGACATACAGAAATTCACAAACCAAACAGCTGGTTAAATTTTAACCCAGGGTAAACGCTAACCCAGCTTTGAACAACCGACCCCTGGTCGCATCATATATAGCGTGACAAAGGGTTGGCTACGCCACTGCTGTAAACGAGATTTATATATCGGTAAGATCTAGATCGAGTAGCCGGTTGTTTCTTAGCAGGATCAGTATAAGAATTCAGTGACACTCTAGCTGCGCATCTCTGGCTTAAACTTTCAAATTAAATATCATGTAGTAAACTATGTAACTTTCACTTTCCCTGTTCGAAAAATAGGATTTCTATGCAAAAAACATTAAGACGCGGACAAGCAGGTTAACTAATCTTTGAGAAGAAAGATCTCCTTTCTGCAATCGCCTGTGTAAGCAGTCTAGGCCTTTTTGTAAAAAAAATAATATTGATTGATGTATTCATGACGTTTTTCAAATATTTCTTCAGGATCAGTGCAAGTTTGCAATAAAGTAGACGCGGACTATAGATGCCCTGGTTGGAAAGGATATTGTAGTAGCTCCAGCTATATGAAAAGCTACTGTCGAAAAACCTGCGAATGCTGAAAGAGGTAAGTTGACTTGTCCTTTCATTAATTTCATAACCAAATTCTAAATATACAGCGCTCGCTAAAAGTCGCTTGGAGAAAATCACGAAAATGACCACATAAAAATCTGAATAGTACAACAACAAAGGCCTAATCCATATAAATTTAGGCCCGGTTTACACTGTCAAAGTTTCTCTAAACAAAGTCGAAATTTCGGATCGTTAAATCTTAAGTCTTCAAGGATTTGCTAAAAATGTTTAATTAAGGGAATTGATACAGTGCTCAACACTGAGCTGCTTCACTCTGATATTTCTTCCAAATTTTTTAGAACGTAGAATTTCCCTGTGAAAAATTCCTACTTTGATCACAGAAAATTTGATAGTGTAAACCGGCCTTTAGTTCAAAAACTCATTATTTATTCATGAGCCAAAAACAAAGAAAATCACTAATGTGAAGGAGGTTTGGATATCGGTGTTTGATATTGTAATAAAAATTTAGCCAACTTTCAGTTTGATTTTCTCGCAAAATACGCCTTAGTTTGTGAAGTAAGCTCAAACACTCGTAAAGAGGACTTCCTCCGATGTCAAACCTCCTCGAATTTTGTTAAAAAATAGTGGGCTTCGCCTAGTATTTTTAACTCCTTTCGGAGTTTGGAAATCGGAAGAAGTCCTCCTACTCTTGTTTCAACTGTTACTTAAAGATAGGTAAAGAGTCTATTATATATCTGAGCATGATTCTGTACTATCTACGCGTATGAAACTTCCATAATCTCACCATTTTTTTTCTTTACTTTAGATGAACCTCACTGGCGATCTACGTTAGATTTATAGGCTATGTGCACACGCAATAACGTTTTTGAGCGTTTTCATTTGTGTTTTCAGGCGAAAACGGATGCAAATACAAACAATTTAGGACAGAGGCTACAGCTAATTTAATATAAAGAAAATATTTTCCCTTGAAAAGTGTCAACTAAGCTCTAACACGAGATGAACGAGACACAAACGTCTTTCGATACGCTGAAAACGGCGCCCGTGCACGTAGCCATATTCTGCATGTTCATGCACTATCACCCGGGACTATGATCAATTCACATGCACTTATCAGTAAATTACATATATTATATTGTATAGATAAAGTTTTGATCAAATAAAAGCAAATCGAAAATAATTGTGTTACTCGTTAGGTTTTCAAATATATTCACTTTCCAAAGCCTTATTTCCACCAGGCGGAATTTTCCGTGAGGAAAATAAATCTAGCGACATGATTGGTTCGCTTGGCGACGAAATATATTGCTAGCCAATCAGTTTGGTAGATTTATTCTCCGCATGGCAACGGAAAATTCCACTTGGTGGAAAACAGGCTGTAGTGTCTGCTCATGGTTTATAGCGCACTAAAGGCTGAAACGTCGAGACCTCTTTAAATTTTTCAGGTGTTAGAGGATCTTGCATCCTGCCACTGGCACTTTAATATATACTGGCACACATGCTTATCCTTACGTAGTATACGTACCTGCTATCAGTGCATGAAAAATTTTGAAGTAATCATTTAGTACCAAAACATGTACAACAACGTCGATCGCCACACCAAATACCTTAATTCTTCTATAGGCGTTCTGTTAACGTCTTAATTAATGGTGCTTTCAAACTAGCATTCTAAAAGCTAACGAATACTAATTCATTGAGAAAATTCAAAAGGAAAGATCACATGTTACTTATCTGACGTACGTGATTTTAGGACCTTGGTACCGTTTTGTTTGTAAAACGTTCTGTATTGTTACATATTGATTCGTTACTTGAAGCCGGATTGCAGACCCACAGTGAAGGTATACGGAGACGGGAAACATCACAAAAAAAAACGCTCATTTTCTGTGAGAAAGGAATTTTTTTCAGTCTGATAAAGACTTCATACAAACAGCGATACCTGACCGTTTCGAAAAACAGTTTAAAAGGATGCAAAGCAATATATATATTCATATTTTGTAGCCATAAAAGCGACGTTTTCTTTGGCAGTTCAAACTAGTGCAATATCTCAAAAAGATAGTTGATACCTGAGCACTTTTCGCTAATAAATAACGTAAAGCACTTAGAACTATCCAAGAAAGGTTTTGTTGCTTTTTTTCGCTCATATAAACTTTTCGCTGAATTCCCCATTCCTCGCGACTTGTCTGAGTCCTTTTGAAACTCAGTACTCATGATGCAGTTCCCGCCTTTGACCACCAAAGTGGCTTTTTCCAATCACAAGGCTTTACAGCAGGAGTTAAGCCTGCAGAATTCATTAAGCGAAGGCAAGGGGAATTGAGTTAACTATACACGCGATCAACGTAACTTTAACTTTAAAATTCACGGCTCAAAAATAATGCAGAAGAAAGTATTACAAAGTATATATAGTTATAAGGCATGTTTTCTGATACACGCATGGTTTATTTTGGTTCCTCACTTGTTTCACTCCGACTTAGCACCGCTGGCACATCATGGTGTCTGAACGAAGGGAACATGTCACGCATAACTGAAAAAAAATTAACTGTCATTCGGTAAAATTCTTTGAAAGTTGTTTAAAGCTTAAGTACCTTTTCTTCAAAACCTGCGTTACTTATTAAAAAGTTTGTTATACGGCATTAAGCATTTATCTTCGAAAAAAACAAGGAATACATCATTTGAATGCAAGTAGCGCGGTACCTATATGCTCGATAAAACCAACATTTATCAATATATTGCATCCTTTCCACATAAAACAATTTACAAAAATGAAGTTCTTTGAATGTTTGCATGGTGATTGAATAGCTAATATAGCTATAAGTTTTTGAGGAAACACCATGTAAATTTATTTACCGTCATGCATAAATAAATTTACGTGGTGTTTCCACAAAACATGTATACTAGCAGTTTACAAAACTTGACAGTAAAAGATTTAATTTTTTAGCTTTATAAAGTAACTAGTATTTTTGGCGTTTTGTCTTAAAAAGTTGTTCGTTTTTTTAGTAACGGACCGTTGATCCATTCCGAGTAATGGACGGCCACAAATGCTTCTAAGTCAATCGGGGTGCGCTGTTCCCCCGGAAGTGACGCTTGCCATATAATAATTTTCATGATAACAGAATGGTAAAAACACGTGAAAAGAAGACGACACATTTGTCAGGATCGTCAGTTAAATCCTCATCCACAAAGGAAAAAGTTACCCCAACGTGACTGCAGCGTCTTGAACGTCGTGAAATTTGAAGACAATCTGTGTTGAGTCATCATGTTTTGCTACTTTTAAAACCCTACCTTGCGTATAAACGCCATTATTTCAGTTGATATTTTAAAAAAAATGTTGAAGACTTAGCTACGGTACATCAAATTTTAAGTTAGACTTTGCTGCATTTAAGCTGCATTTGGATAAGATAGCTTATTTAGTGTTGTAATTACAATGAATCAAAGAAGGGAAACATTTTTTGTGAGGCTTCTCCTCAAACCATTTGCTCACCAACTTCACCCGACAGGAAAGAAATATGCCTGTTAGCAAAGCATTTAAATGTTTAATCTCAAAATTTGTCGTTTAGTACTTACAACCATCGGTCGCCCAGGAAAATTTTGTCGCGTAAGGAGAATTCTTCATTAGCTCAGGAGGTTGATAGTTGACCGCATCCACTAAGATAAGAAATATTGTTGAATATAGGACTTGCATGATCAGCATTTTTCAATATCAAATAATTCGTCAACTCAGGGGCGTAGAAAGCTTATGAGGATTGGGGGGCTGACTCTTACGAAGCCCCACCATATCTGACGCCGAGCGAAAAAATTTTGAGAATTTTGAGGCTCTACTCCGGAAATGACACTTTTGCATTTCATAAACCTTATTTTGGTCATCTTCAGGGCTATGTTATTTTAGTTAAACTGCACTATTAGCGATTCGGGTAGTTGAGGTCTTAATCTAACTGAACTGAAGCTGCCAAAAAAGACCTTCAACGTTCACTGCAACTTGCAAATTGCTTGGCGATCTTAATTAATTTTAAGTTAAGTAGTTTTTTGGGGGGCCAAAAGATATCTCGTCCCCAACAATCAATATTGGGGGACTACAGACCCCCGGCCCCCCGCTTCCTACGCTTGGGTCAACTACTGCATGAATATATCATTTTTGTTCTGTTAAAATATAGACATCACTGCATGAGCTGCTGTGCAATTCTGACTGGACTGGCAGTATGTTATTTTATATATGATAAATATGAGATCAATATTATCCTCAGAAACTTTTTCGTTGGAGAGAAGTAAATTCGTTTCAAGTGAACGATTTTGTGGCACATTACTGCCAAACAAATTATGAAATAAAACTTGCTAACCACAAACAGTACATATTAATGACTAACGCATGATTACTGACAATATTACCTCCATATCTCATTCTGGCTGGCATTTCTGAAATCTCCAATTGATACACGGTTTTATATCCTTCGTTCAGTGCATTTGTAGACTGTTTGAGTTTAGGCCGAGGTGGAAAGTTTTGTCCAAGAAACGGCGGTGGTTCCATTCCAGTGTCAGCGCTCCACACCATATAGGTTTTCAACTAAACACACCGATGAAAAATTGTGAAAAGGGGGCCGGTTGTTCAAAACACTCCCACACATTTTCTAAAACTTTGAAATCAGATCTTATGTGGTCAAACATTGGCAGTTACAATGGGTAAAAATACATGATTAATGTATTCAGTTAAAAAACTTTCAATTTCGTTATTCAAGGAATGTTCAAGGAACTTATCCATGCACCGTTTAGCTAAACACGCTTCGAACAACCAGCCCCTGGTGGGTAATTTACAATAACGAAAATATTTATTTTCTGTCAGACGAATGCAAATGAGGCAGACAGAAATGAATATT
>JAODVQ020093412.1:0-17147 GCA_025400075.2 Phenganax stokvisi
CCGAGGAGACCAAGGCCGCCGGCGACGCCATCCAGGCGGGCTGGGACGCCGAGGAGGTCGGGGTGGCCCAGTTGGTGGCGGACGCGGGCATGACGTTCGTCCCGCCGACCGAGGAATTCCAGGCCGCGGTGACGAAGCTGCTGCGCCCGGTGTGGGACGAGTGGGCGGCGTCGACCCAGTACGGACCGGAGGCGCTGGAACTTGCACTGAAGGCCCTGGGACGCACCTGACGGAACGCGACCGAAGTAAAGATGCCGGTTGCGCGCGGCGCTCCGTACGCACGGCGTGCGGAGCGCCACCGCCGAACGGATTCGAACGGCGCGGCAGGGCTTCGCCTCGCACCGGAAAGGCGTGAACGGAATAGGTGGCCGGGCGCCCGGAAACGCGGGCCTCCCGCGCACGCTCCCGGGGAGTCCTCGCGACCGGCGCCGTCGCGCCTGAACGGCGCGACGGCGCCTCACCGACTCGGAGGAGGACGATCGTGGCAGCACAGCCCCGTTCGGGCGGCGTCGTCAACCGGCTGATCGTCGGCCTCGCGAACGTCTCGATGGCCGTCGCGGCGCTGGGAGTGCTGGCCATGTGCCTGCTCGTGACCGGCGCCGTCGTCGTGCGTTACGTCTTCAACTGGCCGGTGGTCTGGGTACCGGAGATCGTCGGCTACCTCATGGTCGCGCTGGTCTTCCTCGCGCTCGGCGAGACCATGCTGGCGGGCCGTCACATCAAGATCGATCTCGTGGTGGGCAGACTGCCGAGGCGCCTTCGCGACGTCGTGGAGCTGCTCACCCTGACCCTCTCCGCCGGCGTCGCCGGCTTCTTCGCGTGGCACGGACTCGACACCATGCTGCGCTCCCTCGACTACGGTCGGCGGGACGCGTTCGGGGCCCTGAACCTGCCGCTGTGGATCCCGCAGACGGCGTTGCCCATCGGGCTGTCGATCCTGACCCTGGTGGCGGTCCTGCTCGCGTGCAGAAAGCTGCGCGAAGTCCTCTACGGTTCCGGTCCCGACGAGTCCGGGTCGGACCCGCAGGTCGGGAGCACGCAGTTTTGAAGACCCGGCTCGACGCGGCGGCGCGGCGCGGCGTCCGCGGCGCCGAGGGACACCGGGGCGCGGACGCCGGAGCACTCGCACGTGCCTGACCGCCGAACGCCCCGCACGAGAGTCGCGTAGCGCCATGGAGGTCACCCTGTTCCTGCTGGCTCCGCTGATCGTCCTGCTGCTGCTCGGCCAGCACATCGCGTTCGCGCTGCTGCTCTCGGCGTTTCTCGGCTACTACTTCCTGCTCGGCGGGCCGCTGCCGCGCACCATCGGGGTCACCTCGTTCAACCTGACCTACAACTTCGTGCTGACCGCGATCCCGCTGTTCATCTTCATGGGCGAGATCATCCTGCGCACGGGGTTCAGCGGAAAGCTGTACCGGGGACTCTCGCGCTGGTTCCAGCTCCTGCCCGGCGGCCTGCTCCACTCGAACATCGCCGCCTGCGGCCTGTTCTCGGCGGTGTCCGGCTCCAGTGTCGCCACCGCCGCGGCCATCGGGACCGTGGCCCTGCCGGAGCTCGAACAGCGCAAGTACGACGGCAAGCTGTCGACCGGCTCGCTCGCGGCCGGCGGGACGCTCGGCCCCCTCATCCCGCCGAGCATCGCCTTCATCATCTACGGGGTGATCACGGAGACCTCGATCGTCCGCCTGTTCATGGCCGGCGTCTTCCCGGGCCTGCTGCTCGCGGGGCTCTTCATGGCCTACATCGGCATGCGGGTGATGCTGAACCCGTCGCTGGTGCCGGTCGACACACCCGTGTCCTGGTCGCAGCGGCTGCGCGGCACCATCGAGGTCGTGCCCATCGTGGTCCTGATGGTCATCGTGCTCGGCGGCATCTACGCAGGCGTCATGACCCCGACCGAAGCCGCCGCGGTCGGCGCTTTCGGCGCGCTGCTGATGGCCGCCGCGTTCCGGACCCTGAGCTGGCCGATGCTGCGCGACGCGCTGATCGAGACCACGCGGGCGACCGCCTTCATCATGTTCATCATCGTGGGAGCGATGCTGCTGGGGGTGGTGCTGGCCAACCTGCGCATCCCCGGCGCCCTGGCCGACATGGTGCTCGCGGCTCCGCTGACGCCGCTGATGGTGATGCTGCTGATCTACACCATCTACTTCGTCATGGGGATCTTCTTCGACGGCATCTCCATGATGATCATCACGCTGCCGGTGATCTTCCCGGTGGTGGTGGCGCTCGGCTACGACCCGGTGTGGTTCGGAGTGGCGTTCGTGATCATCATGGAGGTCGGCCTGCTGACGCCGCCGGTGGGACTGAACCTCTACGTGATCCACGGAATCGCCAAGCACCGCCCGTTCAGCGAGGTCGCCATCGGCAGCGCGCCGTTCTTCATGGCGATGCTGGTGTCGCTCGCCATCGTCCACGCGTTCCCGGCGCTGTCGCTGTGGCTTCCGTCGATCCTGCTGAACTGACGCGGGGAAGCTCCGGAATGACAAATCACCATGACATCATCGTCATAGGCGCCGGGATCACCGGCGCGAGCGCCGCGCACTACCTCAAGAAGAAGGGGGTCGACAAGGTTCTGCTCGTCGACCGCGGGGGTGTCGCATCGGGCGGCACCGCGAGGAGCGCGGCGATCGTGCGTTCGTTCTACACGATTCCGGTCATGGCCCGGCTCGCCCGAGAAGCGGTACGGTTGTTCCACCGCCTCGAGGACGAAACGGGCGGCGACGGCGGCTTCCACGCCACCGGGTTCACCCAGTTGCTCCCGCCCGACTGGGTGGACGTCGCCAGGGAGAAGGTGGCGATGCACCGCGAGCTCGGCATCGACACCGAGCTGGTGCCGGAGAGCGAGTGGCAGCAGCGGTTCCCGTGGGCCAACCTCGAGGGCGTCGGCGCCATCGTCTTCGAGCGGAGCAGCGGCTACGCGGACCCCGTGCAGACCGCCGAAGCGTTCGTCGACTCGTTCGTTCGCGCCGGCGGCGAGTTCCGGCCCCGCACTCCGGTCCGCGCACTGACCGGCGATGCCGGCGCAGTCACGGGGGTGCTCGTCGACGACGGGGAGATCCGCGCCGGCGCCGTCGTCAACGCGGCCGGACCGTGGGCAATGCCCCTGGCGGAGAGTGTCGGCCTCGAGCTGCCGCTGCGAGCGGTCCGCGAGCAGGATGCGGTGTGGGAGGTGCACAGGGGTCGGCCGCTGCCGAGCACTCCGGTCGCGAATGCGGTCGAGGCGGTCTACATGCGCCCGATGGGCGAAGGCCGGTGGCTCTTCGGCCGCGGCTTCCCGAAGCCCTACGTCGACGTGGACCGCTACAATTTCAAGGAGACGTGCGACAACGACTTCGTGGTCGACGTCTACCAGCGCTGGTGCAAGCGAATTCCCGCCCTCGACGGCTCCCGGCTGCTCCACGGATACGCCGCGCTCTACGACGTGACGCCGGACTGGATCCCGTTCATGGGTCCGCGTACGGGAGTGAAGGGCTATTTCGATGCGTGCGGCGGCAGCGGACACGCATTCAAGACCGGACCGATCTTCGCCCGCGAGCTCGCGGACTGGATCGTCGACGGGACGGTGCGCGACGACTATCGCCAGTTCAGCCACGACCGCATCGCGTCGGGAAACCTGTTCAACCAGGCGTTCGGCGGCAATCGGGTCTGACTCGGGTGCATCGGACCACGAACCCTCTCGAACCATCCGAAACTCGCCGCTTCGATTCGACCGCACGCCGCAACCCCGACAGACGGATTTCGATACGCAAGCGATCCAGCAGGAACGGCCGCCGGCAGCCGTCACGCCCACCCCACCTCGCATCCGTGCCGCCCGTCCAGTCGCCAGACAACTTCCGGAGCACCTCATGAAGGTCGATCCCATCAAGTTCGAGGTCCTGCGCAACGGCTTTCTCGAAGCCACCGAGGAGATGGCGCTCGCGCTGCGCCGCAGCGCCTACTCCACCAACATCAAGACCCGCTGCGACTTCTCGTGCTGCCTGTTCGACCGGGAGCTCCGTCCCATCGCGCAGTCGTTCAGCCAGCCGAACCACCTCGGCTCCATGGTGGGGACGGTGCGCCAGGCGGTGATCGAGTACGGGGCCGGGAACCTCGGACCCGGCGATCACCTCGTGGTCAACTACCCGTACCCGAGCGGCGCGCACCTGAACGACATCGTGGTGGTCGCGCCCTTCCACTACGAGGGCGAGATCCAGGGCTACTTCGGCAACCTGGCCCACCATGTCGACGTAGGCGGCGGCGCCCCGGCGAGCGTGGGCGCGTTCCGGGAGATCTACCAGGAGGGGATCATCATTCCGCCCGTGAAGATCGTGCGGGAGGGGAAGATCGTGGACGACGTCTTCCGGCTCGTGCTCGCCCAGATCCGCTCCAAGCGCGAGACGGCGGGCGACTTCCGCGCGCAGTTCGCGGCCAACAACACCGGCGTGCGGCGCCTCACCGCCCTGTTCGACCGCTACGGCCCGGAGACGGTGAACTTCTACATGGACGAGCTCATCGCCTACACCGACCGGCGCACGCGGGCGGAGCTCGCCAGGTTGCCGAAAGGCGAATACCAGGCGGAAGGGTACGTGGACAACGACGGATTCACCGACCGGCCCGTGCGGCTGGTGGTGCGCGTGCTGATCGACGACGACGGCGTGCTGTTCGACTTCACTGGATCGGAGCCGCAGCGGCGCGCGCCGGTGAACTCCACCTTCGCCCAGACCTATTCGGCCGCGGCCTACGCGCTGAAGTGCGTCGCCGACCCGGACCTGCCGGTGAACGAGGGCTTCTACCGGCACGTCCGGATGGTGGCCCCCGAAGGAACGGTAGTGAACTGCGTCCACCCCTTCCCCGTGGTCGCCGGCTGGGAGACCCAGGTCCGCCTCAACGACACCATCTTCAAGGCGCTGGCCCAGGCCATTCCCGAGCAGATGATCGCGGGCACGAAGGCGATGCAGTGCCACGCGGGGTTCGGCGGCGTCGACCCGCGCACCGGCGTGTTCTACTGCTACCTGGAGACGCTCGGCGGCGGCTACGGCGCCCGGGCGCACAGCGACGGCCCGGACGCGGTCCAGACGCATGGCCAGAACACCGAGAACGCACCGGTCGAGGAGACGGAGATCAACTATCCCGTGCGCATCCTGCGCTACGAGCTCGTGGAGAACTCCGAGGGCCCCGGCCGGCACCGCGGCGGCCTTGGCGTGCGCCGCGACTACCGGTTCGACGACCACGAGGTGACGTTCACCGTCCTCGCCGACCGGGATCGCTGGGGACCGTGGGGGCTGTTCGGCGGGCGCGACGGGCAGCGGGCGTACTACATCCTCAACCCGGACGGCGAGGCCCGCGCGCTCGGCTCGAAGTCCACCGTCGATCTGAAGCCCACCGACGTCGTGAGCTACCGGACCTGCGGAGGCGGAGGCTACGGGCCGCCCGAAGAGCGCGACCCCGCGCTGGTGCTGCGCGACGTGCGCGAGGGGAAGGTCTCGGCGGAGCGGGCTCGCGCCGTCTACGGGGTCGCCGTCGACACCGGGACGTGGACCGTCGACGAAGCGGAAACGGCGAGATTCCGGCGATGACGGCCGCGCTCGCGGAGATGCCTCGAGGGGTCCGGACACGACCACCTGGCCAGGGCAGGCACTGACATGACACATCGCTACCGGCTGGGGATCGACGTCGGCGGAACCTTCACCGACGGCATCCTGATCGACGAGCACACCGGCGGGACCCGGATCGCGAAGGTCCCCTCCACCCCCGGCGATCCCTCCGTGGGGTTCCTCGCGGCGGTCGAGCGGATCCTGCGCGAGGCGGACGTCGAAGCGGCGGAGGTGGGCTACCTCGTGCACGGCACCACCGTCGCCACCAACGCCATCATCGAGGGGAAGCTCGCGCCGACCGGGTTCATCACCACCGACGGGTTCCGGGACATGCTGGAGATCCAGCGCCAGATCCGGCCCTCCCTCTACGACCTGCTGTTCGAGAAGCCGCGCCCGCTCGCGCCCCGTTATCTCGCCTTCGGCATCCCGGAGCGTCTCGATGCGGCCGGCAACGTGGTCGTCGCGCTCGACGAGGAGGCGGTCGCCGCCGCGGCGCGGCAACTGAAGACCGAAGGCGTGGAAGCGCTCGGCGTGTGCTATCTCCATGCCTACCGCAATTCGGAGCACGAGAGGCGCACGCGGGAGATCATCCACGACGTGTTTCCGCAAGCGGTGGTCTCGCTCTCCTCCGAGGTCGCACCGGAGTTCCGCGAGTACTTCCGGGCCAGCACCACGCTCGTCAACGCCGGCGTGCGGCCCATCGTCGAGCGGTATCTCTCCAGCATCGAGACGCGGCTGCGCGAAGCGGGGCTCGCGGGGCAACTGCTGGTGATGCAGAGCAGCGGCGGCGTGCTGACCTTCGAGGCGGCCCGCTCCAAGCCGGTGTTCATGGTCGAGTCGGGGCCGGCCGCGGGCGTCATCGTGTCGGCGTACCTCGGCGAGACCCTGGGGTTCGACAACATCCTGTCCTTCGACATGGGCGGCACCACGGCCAAGGCGGGCCTCGTCGAGCACGGCACTCCCACCATCACCAAGGAGTACGAGGTCGGCACCGCGGCCCGGGCCGAGCGCGGCGCCAAGGGCGCCGGCTATCCCATCCGCACCCCGGTGATCGACCTGGTCGAGATCGGCGCCGGCGGCGGCTCCATCGCGTGGGTGGACTCGGGCGGCGTGCTGCGGGTCGGGCCGCAGAGCGCGGGCGCCGATCCGGCCCCCGCCTGCTACGGGAAGGGCGGTACCGAGCCGACGATCACGGATGCGAACCTGGTTCTCAACCGGCTCGACCCCGACCACTTCCTCGGCGGCGAGATGCGCCTCGACGAAGCGGCGGCCCGGCGGGCCATCAAGGAGCGGTGCGCCGACCCGCTCGGCCTCGACGTGCTGGAGGTGGCGCTTGGAATCGTCGAGATCGCCAACAACGCCATGGTCAGCGCGCTGCGGCGAATCTCGGTCCAGCGCGGCCACGACCCGCGGGACTTCGTCCTGGTGGCCTTCGGCGGCGCCGGGCCGGTCCACGCCAACCGTCTCGCCGCGGAGCTCGACATCCCCACCGTCCTGGTCCCCATGAGCCCGGGCACGACCTCGGCGATGGGCCTGCTGGTCACCGACATCAGGCACGACTACTCCGCCACCCTCATCCAGCGCACCGACGGCCTCGACGCGGAACGGGTGAACCGGCTCTATCGCGAGATGGAGGCACGGGGCGAACGGGCACTTCTCAGCGAGGGGACGGCGCACGCGAGCATCGGATTCGAACGGCTGGTCGACATGCGCTACGTCGGCCAGAGCTACGAGCTGCCCATCGCGCTGGGCGACGGGCCGGTGGAGGACCGGCTGGACGGGATGCTCCAGGACTTTCACGCCGAGCACGAGCGCGCCTACGGGTTCGCGGCGCCGGGCGAGCCGGTGGAGTTCGTGACCCTGCGCCTGACCGCGGTCGGCGCGATCGCCAAGCCGAGGCTGAACGAGCTCGCCGGCGGCCGGGGCGACGTGGCGGCGGCGCTTCGCGCGGTGCGCCGGGTCTACTTCGCCGAGGCCGGCGGCTTCGTGGACTGCCCGAGCTACGACCGCTACCGGCTCCCCGTCGGCGGCGTGATCGAAGGCCCCGCCATCGTGGAGGAGATGGACTCGACGACGGTGATCCACCCGGGATTTCGTGCCGAGGTGGACCGGTACGGGAATCTGCTCATCGGCGCGGGGGCGTAGGCCGGACCTCGACCCCGGCGGCCCCCCGGTGGCCTTGTCTGCGATCCGGCGGAGAGCGCATGTACTACCTGGGGGTCGATACCGGCGGCACCTTCACCGATTTCGTCGCGTTGAACTCGCGCACGGGGGAGATCGTGACATTCAAGGTGCCGTCGGCGCCGGACGATCCGGCGCGGGCGGTGCTGGCGGGGGTCGAGCGCCTGCGGGATCGCCACGGGGTGGACCCGTCGCGGATCGGCCGCTTCGTCTTCGGGACCACCGTGGCCACGAACGCGGTGCTCGAGCGCAAGGGCGCCAGAACCGCCCTGGTCGCGACCCGGGGTACGCGCGACGTCATCGAGATCCAGCGCCTGTGGCGCAGCCGCCTCTTCGACCTGTACATCCGCAAGCCTCCGCCGCTGGTGCCCCGGCGCTGGCGCTTCGAAGCCGACGAGCGCATCGGCGCACGAGGCGAGGTCGTGACCCCTCTGACCGGGCGGGAGGCCGAACGCATCGCGGCGCTCGTCGCGGAGGGAGGATTCGAGGCGGTGGCAATCTGCGGCCTGTTCTCCTTTCTCGAGCCGGCCCACGAGCGAAGACTGCGCGACGCCATCACCGCGGCGTCGCCCGATGTGCCGGTCTCCATCTCCTGCGAGATCTCTCCCGAGTTTCGCGAGTACGAGCGGGCGGCGACGACGGTCATGAACGCTTACGTGATGCCGAAGGTCGCCCGCCTGGCAAGCCGGCTGGAAACGCTGGCGGACGAGGTCGGCTGCGCCGCCCGGGTTCGCATCCTGCAGTCCAACGGGGGACTGATGAGCGCCGCCACCGCGCGTCGTCATCCGGTGCGCACCCTGCTCTCCGGCCCCGCCGGCGGGGTGGTGGGCGCGGTCGGGGTGGCGCAGGCGGCGGGGATCGACGACGTCATCGCCATGGACATGGGCGGCACCAGCCTGGACATCTGCCTCGTTCGCGGAGGTGAGATCACGCTGTCGAGCGAAGGCCGGGTGGGCGCCCATCCGGTGCAGGTTCCCCAGGTCGACGTCCACACCATCGGCGCGGGCGGCGGCAGCATCGCCCGGGTGATCCGGGGGGCTCTGCAGGTCGGTCCCGAGAGCGCGGGCGCGGACCCGGGGCCGGTCTGCTACGGCAAGGGCGGGGCGCAGCCGACCAGCACCGACGCGGCGGTGACGCTCGGCTACATCGATCCGGCGAGCTTCGCGGGCGGCGAGATGCGCCTGGACGCGGACGCCGCGCGGTGCGCGATCGAAGAACAGGTCGGCGCACCGCTGGGGATGGACGCGGACGCGGCGGCGCTCGCCGTCATCCGGGTCCAGGTCGCCGAAATGGTCATCGGCATTCGCGCGGTCTCGGTCGAGAGGGGCCGGGACCCGCGCGACTTCGCGCTGCTGCCCTTCGGAGGCGCGGGCTCGCTCTACGCGGGGCTGGTCGCCGAGGATCTCGGCATCGGGCGCATCTTCGTACCGGTCGAGCCCGGGGTGCTCTCGGCGCTCGGCATGCTGCTGACCGACGTGAAGTACACGGACGTGGTCACCCGGCTGATGGACTCGGACACGGCCACCGCGCCGGCCTTCGAGCGGATCTACGAGGCGCTCGAACGCAACCTGCACCGAGAGATCGGAGGCGAAGGCGCGGGCGCGGAGGCGATTCGCTTCGAGCGTTCTTGCGACATGCGCTACCGCGGCCAGGCCTACGAGATCAACGTGCCGGTGCCCGAGGGCGCGGCCGACGGGTTGGTCGGAGCCATGACCCGTGCGTTCCACGAGCGCCATCGAAGCCTCTACGGCCAGGCCGCCGAGGGAGATCCGGTCGAGTTCGTCAACTACCGGGTGACGGGGATCGGCGCGATCCGAAAGCCGGAACTCAGGCCGCTGGAAGACGAAGGGCGCCGGGCCATGCCCAAGTGTGTGCGGCGAGCCTGTTTCCCCGGCATCGGCCGGGTCGAGGCGCCGGTGTTCGAGCGCGCCGATCTCGCGCCGGGAGCCGGGCTTGCGGGCCCGGCGCTGATCGAGGAGCCGGGGGCCACGATCGTCCTCTTCCCCGGCCACCGCCTCGAGGTCGACCGGCTGGGCAACCTGGCGGTTCGAACCGGGACGGGCATCGGCAAGGGAGGCGCAGCATGAGCGGGGTGGATCCGATCTCGGTCGAGGTGGTGGGGAGCTACCTCGTCTCGGCGGTGCGGGAGATGAACTCGACCCTGCGGCGCACCGCCTACTCGACGATCCTGCGCGAGAGCATGGATTCCTCGACGGCGCTGTTCGACCCGAGGGGACAGATGATCGGCCAGGCCGACCACGTCCCCTCGCACCAGGGCAGCCTGGCCATGGCGGCACGCATGATCGCCGAGGACATCCCGCTCGACCCGGAGGACGTCGTCATCCTCAACCACCCCTACGAGGGCGGCACCCACCACCCGGACATCATGATCTTCAAGCCGGTCTTCCACGGCGGACACCTCGTCGCGATCGCAGCGGCCCTCGGTCACCACATCGATGTCGGCGGCCGCTCGCCCGGGTCGATCTCCACCGACGCCCGGGACGTCTTCGAGGAGGGGCTGATGATCCCGCCCCTGAAGCTCTACCGGAAGGGCGAGCCGGTGCCGGAGATCCTGCGCATGATCGAGGCCAACATCCGGGTGCCCGAGAAGACCCTGGGCGACATCCGGGCCGAGGTCGGCGCGGTGACGGTCGGCGAGCGGCGCTACCTCGAGCTCGTGGAGCGCTACGGGCGCGACGAGCTGGCCGAGATCGTCGCGGGGGTCCTGGACCGGTCCGAGACCCTCATGCGCGAGGACCTCGCAATGCTGCCCGACGGCAGCTACAGCGCCGAGGGCTTCCTGGACTCGGACGGCATCGTCGACGCGCCGGTACGCATCTTCGTCACCGTCACCCTCGAGGACGGGAGCGCCGTCGTCGACTTCACCGGGACCGACCGCCAGCTCAAGGGACCGTTCAACTGCTCGCACAGCTCGGTCCATTCGGCCGTCTATGCCGGCATCCGCTACATGACCAACCCCGGCATCCGGCAGAACGAGGGCTGCTTCCGTCCCATCGAGATCGTCCGGCCGGAGGGCACGGTGGTGAACCCCGTCAGACCCGCGCCGATCAGCGGCCGCTTCACGACGCTGGAACGCATCGCCGACACCATCGTGCAGGCGCTGAACCAGGCCCGCGGCGAGGACCAGGCGGGCGGCGGCCTCGCGTGCGTGTGCTCGTTCGCGGCCAACGGCACCTGTCCGGACTCGGATCGCCGCTTCGTGTGCTTCGAGATATTCGGCGGCGGCTGGGGCGCGACGATGAAGGGCGACGGCCTGTAGGCATCGTTCGGCCTGATGGCGAACGCCTGCGACACGCCGATCGAGGCGGTGGAGCTGGAGTATCCGTTGCGCGTGGAGAACTACAACCTGGTGACCGACAGCGGCGGACCGGGCCGGAACCGCGGGGGGCTCGGCCACTACCGGCACACCCGCTACCTGCACGGCGAGGGTTACTACACCAACCGGTCCGAGACCTCGAAGTTCCCGCCGAAGGGGGTGCTGGGCGGCGGGCCGGGGGCGCCTTCGAAGCAGCGGCTCGTCCGGGCCGACGGCACGGTCGAGGACCTGCCGTCGAAGATCACCAACGTCTCGATCCGCGCCGGCGACCTGATCTGGATGTCGGAGCCGGGCGGCGGCGGCTACGGCGACCCCCTGGACCGTGAGCCCGAGCGGGTGCTGGAAGACCTGCTCGACGAGAAGATCAGCCCGGAGATCTGCCGCGACGTCTACGGCGTGGTGGTGGTGGACGGGGTGCTGGACCTCGCCGCGACGGCGGCCCGGCGCGCGGAGCTCAGGGCCGAAGCCTGACGGCCGAATGCGTTTCGGTCGTACCTTGCGTTCAACCGCTCACACGGCATCCCCGGCAATCTCGGTGCCGGCGACATGTTCGAGAGGCCAGTCCGCAGTCCGCGGCCGGACGGCTCAGTGCGTTGCAGTTCCCAACTGATTCGGATGCTGCCAGACGAGTGGTGGCTCGCTTGGGCTTGAAATTTCGCGGGTGATTGTCTCTTCCGGATATCCAAGCGCCGCAGGATTACCAGTTGTCTCGCGCATGGCTATGGAATAGGAGCATGGGATCTTGATCCGTGCCGCCCTGGGGCCAACTCCAGCTCACTGGTCAAAGGGGCATGATCGCAGATGTCGGATGCTGCGGAGAAGTTGGGGGGTTGGGTCCCGCCAGGTGGATTCACATCGGCGTCGGTGCAGCGAAGCGGAGAGTGACGGATCGTTTTACGCGACCAAGTCCCTCAGGTGCCTTGCCCCTCCAAGGAGAGTCACTGTCCATTCCATTTCGGTGTTCATTCGCCGTCGCAGGCGAACTCCTCCTGAATGCGGTTTGCTGCCTCGTAGCTTGATGTTGGACTCACGTATGGTTCGCTCGACGGCGGGAATTCTTCGCTTGCGCGGTCGATCCTTCCTGGCTGGACCTGTTGTCACATAGGCGTGTCCAGTCTCCGACAGGATGCGCCGCATATCCTTCTGCGTCGGCAATACGCGCCCGGCCAAGCGCCATGGCGTGAGCACAGCGAAACGCAGCGGCACAACAGAACTCTGCGTTTCGGCAGCTCTCCACCAGTGCGTTCATCCCGCGGATGTGATCGTCGTGCCAGTGAGTGGCGACGATCAGATCGACCGTCTCCGCAGGGTCGATACCCATGCTCAGAAGGTAGTCCAGGGCTTGGGGCGTCCCCGCATCGCTGATGCAGGAATCGACGATGATCCAGCGACCTGCTCCGACGTGTACTACGATGCTCTCGCCGTAGCCCGGCCCCAGCAGCGCAACTTCGACCTCGTCTTCGCGCGGTGCGCCCTGTCGCTCCCTCGAGTCTCTCACTCTCGAAAAGACGCCAGGATTTGTTCGGCCCACCTCTCGCCCGCCAGCCGATCGGACCTGCTCACGGCCGGAAGGTCCCGAAACACGATCGATGAGATCCGTTCCTTTTGTCCCATCGCCCAGCGTTTGTATCCGACGACCCAGCGGAAGATGCTGCCCACCTTCATCTTTGCCGCGTGCGATTCCGAAATATCCTCCAGCGGAATCCGGGCCTCTTCCTCTTCGAAGGATCGTCGATCAGTGAGATCGACCAAGCGCGCTGTGAATTCCGTCTCGTTGATTGAGACGACGTATCCTTCCCACTCTTGCAGCGCGTAGAACGTCGGCGTTTCCGGTCGTTGCTCGCGAACTACCGGCCATTCCCTCACCCTCACCATGCTCTGCCGGTCTTGTCCGAACTCGGTGAGCCTGGGCAGGCTCCGACCATTGCCGCCTCCTGACCGTTCAACCGCCGGGGCGATGATGTTGTCCCGCGTGAATGCCAAGCTGGCTTGGTCATTTGCCGCCTTCACGGGATCGATGGAACTCTTGCCGGATGTACTCCAACCTTCCACTGAGTTGGCCCAATCTTCGGCGGTCTCGATCGTTGCCGGTGACATGAATTCAAGCTCCTTGGGGTTTTGCCAGACTCATGATGTGGTCGATGAGCCGGTTGCTGCGATCGATCGACACCTCGAAGTTCTCTTCGAGCAGTCTGATGGCGTCCTCGGCCCCATGGGGTTGGCCGTCATCCCCCGCATAGTGATCGTTGACGTTCACGAATACCCCTGTTCTTCCGTCGCCGATTCGGGCGGAGGGTTCGACCTTCACGTTGACCCGTCCTCCCTTGGGCCGTCCTTCCGGGTCGATTTGCGACATCGTGAGGGAGGTCATCCCTCCGTGCATGCCGTCCAATCCCAGCTCTTCTCTCCAGGCACCCCACGGTTCCACCGGGGCCAGCGTCCGACCGATTCGATCGCGCTCGGCCATGTTCCGTACCCGGAAATGCACGCTTCTGTTGATTCCGAGCGTCGTCAGCGGTGTGTGGCTCAGGTGTTCCTTGAACGTCCGCACGACCAAGTCCAGCACCCGTACGTCCGGCGCCTGGACCGTCTCGACCGAAAACCTCTCCGGAATCACGTTGAGGATGAGCCATTCCGCGGTGAAGGATGTCGCCTGTGGGTGGACCACTTCCACCTTGGCGATCTCGGAAGCGCCTTCCGGCAGCAACCCGTGGAGCTCGAACCATGCGGGGGTGAAGATCGCCGGATTGAAGCTGCCGACCAGAACGATGCTCGTTGCGCTGATTTCGGGATTGATCCGCATGCTGCGCCCTCGCGTCTCCCGTCCGACTTGTGGAATTCCGACTTCGGTCCCTCGCGCCGGTCGGTCCAAGCCCCGTCAAGAGTACCGCGACCCGCTCGCGCCGGTCGAGATCCGAGGAAGGTGCCCATGCGGCACCTCCATCCTCAGCAACTCTGTCCGTTCTCGCTCTTCCGTGCTCCGATCTGCCGCCTCGGTCGCGCACAGGCAATCGAGAGTACGCGAGGATTGGGCGTGGGAACGGCTCCTGGAAGCGATGCGGCCCTACGCTATCCACCCAACGATACGGGCGGCTCTGGTACCCGGAACCGAGCGAGGTCGGAGAACGTCCCGGAGCGTGTAGGCGTGCTTCGACAAACGATTCGTCTCCGTTGCCCGGCGGGGTTGCAGCGTCCGCGAGTCAACGGCCCGGCGGCGGGGCGGGCCAGCGGGTGGTCAGGGGTGCGGGGGCGACACCACCGACCGGAAAATCTCGTTGAGCAGGTGACGCGATTCCTCCTTGTCGAGTCGGTCGGGACGGTCCCGCCCCGAGAATGCATCGCCGTGTCGTTCGAGCTCCGTGCGGACGAAGCGGTCGATTTCCGGAATCGGTTTCCCGGTGCCCAGTTCGCTGGTCTTGCGCTTGCGTTCGAGCAACTCGGCGATGCTCGGTCGGATGCTGCCTGGCGCGACCGCACTCACGAGCGGGTCGAAGCGTACCGGCGGGATACCGAGCCCGCACTCGACGTGACGGATCGCGAGAAGGGGACGCAGCACGTAGAAGTACTTCTTCAGTCTGACCTCCTCGGTGAACAGGTATCCGCGGGCGTTTCCTCTCGCCATGTGGTGATAGTGGTAGCACAGCGCGGTGGCGTTGAAGCACCGTGGTGCGAGATGCCTCAAGGACTGCGCGAAGTCTCCCCGCTCCACGTACCCGATCGGACTGTGCAGCCATTCGAGCAAGGCCCCGTTCGTCCGCGTGAACAGGTGGAGTGCCTTGCGGATGTCCCAGCCGTTGCAGTCCAGGTCATCGACGATCGGACACTCGATGACATCGCGCTGCCGCTCGACATCGAAGGACAGGTACCAGTCGAGATCGCGCGCATAGACGAACCGCACGTCGTAGTCCGAGTCCGGCGACGGGAATCCCCACGCCCGGCTGCCGGACTCGCAGGCGTAGACGATTCGGACACCGTGTTCGCGCTCTATCGCCGCGAGGCGCTCGAGGATGGCTTCACGCACAGGACCGCTCCGGGTGACGCCGCGCGGACGGAATCTTCATGTGGACTCTCCAATGCTGAAACCGGGTCACGACTTGCGTGCTCATGGTTCGGACCATCGGCTGAACCGCGGGTATTTCGTACGTTGGGGAAAGTCGGTTTGTGAGGTCTCCGCAAAGAATCGTCAAGCCACGGCTTCATCAGGTTTTCCGATCAAGGCCGTCTTCGCGACCTCGAGCACCGCAATCGCTTGTTCGCGCGAAGCCGTGGGGTAGCTGTCGAGGAAGTCGTCAATGCGATCACCTGCTTCCAAGTGTTCGATCAGGATACGTACCGGTACCCTGGTTCCGGAGAACACAGGGACTCCGCCCAAGACGCTGGAGTCCCTGCTGAATGTCTGTGCGCTCATTGATTCACTCTACTGTTCCATCGCGTTGTATGGCGTATGGCGTCAGAGACTCTCGCAAAACGACACTGCAAGCGGACACTCTCTGCATCTGGTTTCGCCGTCTGCGCGGGTGATGATGGAGCTCGGAGGATCACATCGAACCGACTTCCTTCATATGTCCTTCGCGTCAAGATGCAGTAAGAGTGCCAGAAAACGCTCTGTTCAACACGTTGCGAAACATTTGTCCAGTGGCATTCAGAGAACGATAGCGAGTTTCGTTGAGCTGGCCAATGGAGTCGGAAAACGCGGCGAAATCCTCCTGGAGCTGGAGAGGCGGGAACATCCACGGCAGACGTCGCAACTCAGTAGCATTGATGTTCGCCATTCCCACCGCACGACGCGCCGTTTTGGCAAGAACGTTTTTCATGTGCGTAGTGTTCATCAGTGCCCATGCATACGAAGGAGTGAGTTGATCTGGATCAACACGAATTCGAATCAGATACGACGCTGCAACCGCTGAAAGTTCAGATTCTTTCCACAACCCCGTCTTGCCCACCAGATCAGCACTATTCGTTCGATTGAAGATAATATCGCCCTCGCGAAGAAGCTGGCGTTCGCATTCGGTTGGCTCCAAATCTACGAACTTGACATCTGTGAGATCGATTTCACCGGATGAAGATATGTTGTTCATACGTAGGAGACACACACCCTGTCCGTTCGTGTTCGCACGTCTCGATGTGCCATATTGAGTCTCGACAATCGCGTCACCCAGAGGATCTGTTCTCCACTTCATCGGGTTTGCGGCGGGATCTCCAAACATCTTGAGGAATAAGGCCGGAAGGATTCGGTTGGCTTTGGCGTCTGCTTCGGCACGGAGACGGCGAAGACGGCCAGCTTGGTCGAGGATTTCTACGACGCGGCGCTGCTCTGCCAGCGACGGAAGAGGAATGGCGACTTCCTTCACGTCACGATCGGAGACAGCCGGATAGTTGGCGCCTCTGACACGGGACGCCAATGCATCGACGAAGGTCGATGTGATCGTCCAGTAAAATAGATAACGAGGCTCGACCCAGTCGCGATTTGGCCGAAGGACACAAAAGCCGGTTGATGCAATTTGGCCGTCAAGACAGGCCGGGACCATGGCGACCGCGTTGAGGTTCGGACGAACTGTGGAGACCAGTACGTCGTCCTTGCGGATGACCTTTCGTGCGCGACTTGGGGCGTCGATACCCATCAGCGTCTGATGTTCCACAATGGCCTTACGGGTGCGATCGATACCGGCAATATCGACGTAGTGGAATTCACTGGCAGGCTTCTGGCGCGGGTCCCGCTGCTCAGTGGGTTCGCAGACATCGGCAACAGCTTCCACGTGCCACTTCATTGCGCCTCCTCCCCCTCCAATACCGTCAGCCGGCGTCCGAACCGTTCGTGCAACGCTTGCGCGAGCGCGAACGCACCCTCACGATCAATCGGCGCTGCATCCGGGGCGACACCCATGTAGCGAAACTCGACTGCATACGGCGTGTAGTCGACCAAGTCCCGGAAGGGCTCTACGCCACTGTCCCGACTGACAAGAAGGTTCAGTAGCTCCTCGACATTGTGGGTCAACGAATACACCTCTCCCAGCAACGCGATCCACCCCTTGAGCAGCTTCTCGGCGGCCTGC
>JAODVQ020093519.1:0-17143 GCA_025400075.2 Phenganax stokvisi
AAACATTTCAGCCCGGCTAAACCGGGCTGGCCCGTCTCATATGAACAGGCCCTAAATCGAAGTTCTCGTACTATATAAATATAAACCTGCATTGCTCATATAAGGTCTAGGGCCACCCTATAAATTTACGTTTCACCCCGAGTCCATCATTAATTACAGTAGCAGCAAAACTGCAGAAAGTTTTGAAAACAATCATGTTTCCATCAAAGCCTTCGAAATAGCGCACGAAGTATGTTAGTGTATGGAAAGCACTACTCAATATGAAGCTCTAGCTGGGCGCTACGCAGTCTGCAGCAGCGTTCTATATTTGCAATTGCACGCAGGATATTGCTCTAGTGCAGCTCTCGACAGAGTATTGCGCTTTAAATGATCCAGAGCACATCAAAACGAAACATGTACGCTCCAAAACGCGGAAAAGTACAAGAACATAACAAATTGTTACAAATTAGCAATTAGAAAGCAATGCATTGAATTAGCAGCAAGTAGATTGGCGTATTTACAATTTGAATTCGAACAATCCTTAGCACTACATTTGGCACTAAAATAAGCATTTGATATATCGCAGACAATAAACGTGCAGTTGAAAGCGTTTATCGAACACGGAAGCTCTCCACGCGCGCACTGGTCTATAGAAATGCCAAATAAAAGACGTTGCTTTAAAATCGCAGTACACCTTTCAAGCTAGTCAACTCGTTAGTTCCGACTGTACGTATTTCAATAGATTTCAATACAAATCGGGGGAGGTGTTTTGAGCCACCTACTAACTCGTGTCTACACTTTTATTATCTGATCTCGACTCGTTCACACTATTGTTTACGGGCAAGAATCAATAGTTGAGATTCCAACAGCAGCATTGCTTCGATATGCTTCACTTCGCTTGTTATTTACCTACCGCGGTAGCCTAACGCTTTCACGTCTTCGGCATAGCTTACGTCAGATCATTTCTCAAGCAGGAGACAATTGCAAATTTAGCCTTAAATAACCAGCACAAATCCAAAGCAAACTTTGCTGGGCCGTTTAGCGCGCGGATTTACAACTATAGTTTCATATAAACGTCAATTACTCGGTTATTGTCAATCAATGTAGGCACGCAGGAAATATCTTGGCTTGTATACGTTAAATCGCTTTGCACCTCACAGGCATTCGAACGCTGAAACACACTAGCGAAACAGCAGCACATCGCCGGAAAATTTCCAACTTGCTATTGACCGAAGTTATTAGAGCTGAGAGACAGGCTTGTGTGCACAGGACAGATATTAAAATCGTTAATCTTGCCAGCCTCTAATTGTGGGCTTTGATGCCGTAGAATAAACAATTTACGACTCCGTTGAGAAGTTGGGCAAGTGAACAATTTATGAATATATTGATAAAACAGTTTTAAACAGCTAAATACCTGGTACCCCCCGACACTTGCACGAATCTGTTCTTGATACGGTAGGCATACTCGTCGGAAATTTTTTTCGCGTAGGAGTCTCGTTCTAAAAGATCACAAAAGAGCCTTCAACTTTCACGTCGTACGTAAAACCCTACCCAGATACGCAAAAGCGATGACAAACGCCCGTTATTTCTAATACAAATCATGTTTTTCCACAACCGCCATATAAAAAAAACATAATCCAGTCATACAACGCGATTTTAATAAAACAGTGTACGCATTTGCAATATTTCGCGTCTAAGCATTCTCCTCACAACAACAAATATTACCGATGGTTCCTGAGGTCTAGTACGGCTCCGAAATTCACTTTCAGTCGGCGTAGTGACCCCTTCAACATTCAGAACATTACTTTGACCCGATATCTTTGCATTTGTCGCTTTCTTGTTGCTCATAGTGTCGTCCAATCGAGACAATCTCGTATTCATATTGCTCAGCATTATAAATACTACGACGAATAACACGACAAATACAACATTCAAACCAAGAGAGATAAACAATCCGAGTTTGAGAGACGTTCGTCGCTTCAGTGGAGTATAATCGATCACAGTGTGCTTGGCAGTCTTAGCCGAATTCAGCTTAGTTATTTCACACGTTAAATCGTCTTGAGTGCCATCCTGTTCGGTATCTCCCATTGCTGGTACGAAGAGCGAGTTTCATATACGCTGAGTGCCTCTCACTCAATGCATTTCCATGGTCCATACGACGAACCTAATTAATTGTCCACAAAATACAACCATTGGTGACGCTGTAGCTTCGAGCGTCTGTTACATCAAGGTATCTAAATTACCTAGGGGCGCCAAGCTCGAATTTTGAACAATAGTGGAGATGCTACAAGTCTATTCCTAGAAGGTTTCCACACGTGTTATAATTTCAGGCTGTCGCAAGGTAAATTCATCAGCATTTACCTACAAGCATTGATCGACCAATGACAGTAACCCATAATCGACGGTGATTGGCCTAACTATTTGAATAAACTAATTACGCCAGGAACGTTGGCCAATCGCGTCTCCCGTACCAACACGAAGGTAAGTTATTTAATTTCCTCGTTTGTCACTAAGATTGTTATTCACTGGCGACGGGATACTATGTCCGTACAGTTGTTCGAGTAGGAGTTTATCTAGAAACATGGAATAGCAATGTTTTGTTTGTTTGAGCCAAGCAGTTCTTGCAGTTCGCCTCACGAACAGCGGTAACGACCGTTCGAATGTTTAAAAAACAAACAAGCTTACTTAAATTTAGTGACAATGATTTACGGTTCCATTGACATTGTAACTGAATATGCACATTAAAGTTTAAGACAAAATAAAATATAGTTTCGTGTTACGGGATTCCGTGCTTGTTGTGTGGTGATTATGGGTGTTTTTACGCTTAATCAGCTCAAACTATGTTGCGATAATCAAAGTCAGTGATGCGCTCCATTACACGGCAGGAAGGCAATTCAGGTGGCTAAAATGGGGCTCAGATCCTTCAAGACAGCTGCAGGCGACAACGTTTGGCAACTTCTTGGTTCGCAAAGACCTTACAGAGCCGCACAAAATTATGCTATAGTCAGCAGACAAGCGAGTTTTGCTTCATGGCAAGGCAAGGTCTTTGAATTTGTTGAGTCGCTTGCTTAGCAAGTTTTTTGTGGAGTTCACTTGTTCCTTTTTTGACAAATTTCTTGTCGAGTTCACATCCTCGTGCACATGTACATGTTTGCACGACGTATTAACAAGCTGCTATTTTTCCTTGAGACTTGACAGGCTAGTCCTGGAATCTACTTGCTCGTGGATGACGAAAAAGTTTTCCTTGACAACGTTTTCTATAGTAAAAGTCTAGTCATTAGCATCGGTTCAGGTCAGCAATTCAAAGCGCAGAAGTTCCTCGTGAATGTTTAGGATTGCGCTAGCAACTTTGGAAATTGGGCGGGGGAACTAGGACTTTCACTACATCTTCAAGTTCACACCTCTTCCTGGCTAAGTTCGTCGTGGTCAATCAAGCTGGTAAACGTATGTGATTGTTTAGTCGTAGAGCCAGTTGTATTTGTTAGTTGAAGTGGAAATCTAAGCTGTTTAATAGCTCGCCATTGACAGTGGCTACTTGTTTCTTTGTCAATAGCACACAGCGATAGCACTATGCATCGCATAAGTTAGCTGTCTAGTTTACCGAGAAAATAGTACTTCCATAATTCTTTGCACCACTAAGGAAGTAAACGAGAATTGGCTCGTCTGTTGGAGAGTTTGCCCATTTCGTGCCCAGTCCAGAGCTTCTCCGTACGGAATTCTAAACCAAGAAGTCCTGGGCACAAAAGTGAAGTCAGTGAGTGAAGTTTGTTGGGCAGTGTCGCCATATTGCATAAGCTTATTCTTGTACTAGCTGAGTGTGATCTTACTCGCAAGGGCCAAAGGAAATGAATACCTATTCGAAACTTGCTCGGCACAGGTTCAAGCTTAACCCTTTAAAGCAATGGCACCATGAAGCACAGGCTAAGTAGGAAATTGCAATCAAAATTGCCTATGTGTCTTTAAACTTGGCCAAAAGTCAGAGAGCTTTACTTTAGCACAGTTTTCAAATTGCGTTTTTGAAAGAAACTAACAGCTTTACAGAACTCAATAAACTCAGACTCTGGTCGTGGGATGACCTCAAACAAGCTCTGCATGCACTGTCAGATCATAAAAATGGATACCCAAATATATTAAGTTTCCACGAAATGTCTCGTCATAAAGCCCTTTGCAACACGGTGAAAAAATTCCAAAGAATACTTGCAAAACTCGGAAATTCCAAATGTATAATTCCCAGATTTTACAAAGTATTCAAAAAATTCTACCGCAGTAAATGACTGCATCAAATAAAGGTATATTCAAGTGAGGCTAGCATTACAAATGAAGTTTGGACTGTTGCAGTAGACTGTTTACAATTGATTTTTCGTTTTTGTAACAAATTTCGCCACCTTGAATACCACTGAAAAGTTCGTGTGAGTATCCGCAAAACATCGAAAAAACCCCCGAAAATACCAAGGAGATTTAAAACAATTTGTTTAATTAACACCGCAAAATCCTCCCACGCTGTGTCGACAATAATTCCCGGCAACAAAAATTAAAAAACCAACTAACGGGGTCGTATAAAAAACGCTGGTTCATTTTTTACAGTATGCAGCCACCCCAACAAAAAAAGTCCAAACACAACACTTGCTATGAACATCTGTTATGTGTTCTAGTTCCTGATTGTTCAGAGAGGGTCGGGAATTCTCAATTTGACGCTCATACGTAATTTCAGCTGCTGACGGCGCTACCAACAACCCAAAGATAAAAGTGCGCGAAAATAAAATCAAACGGCTTGAGTTAATATGCAATATACTTGAAGTATCTACAAAGTCTGTTTTGGATTTTGATATCTTTAACTATAAAAAATTATTGAATTCAGTCTTTGCATAATATGAAGATTATTCACACATCGGTTAACTGACCATGGTCATGAGGTAGTACTTGTTCTCTTGTGTTTGTCCATGTGTTTGTTTGCTTATCGGTAAACTGAATCTTGCAAAATCTGCTAGGCCTGTTTTAGACGTAGAAGTTGTTCAAATAAGACTAGGAAAAGGAAACATGAGATCGCGAGTCAGCTTCGTAGAGGAACGTTTTTGCTGCAAGGCCTGCAAAACGAAAAATTTAGCTAGTAAAATTTGTCACGAACAGAGGAAAACATTAGGTAGGGAGTTTAAAGCCACTTTTCTTTGCAACCGTTGGGCTTGCATGTTTGTACGGGAACAAACACTGTTGTATTCAGTCCTCTAAAGCGTAATACTTAACTAACTAGGATAAGCTTTATAACTATTAGCTACAAACTTAAATACTCATAAGGTTTAAGATTATCATCAATTTGCAACTCAGAAGCTTTCCAACTATAGTTTGAGCTTTCCAACTAGTAAAACGTTTACAACTTAAAGCTTTAAAACTAGTAATAAACTTTAAAACTCATAAGCTTTAAGACTGGTGTGAACTGCACCACTAATACAATCTGTGCATCTGGTATAAGCTTTCACAACTAGATTAAACCGTTTATACTAGTTTTAAGTTAAATTCTAGTATAAGCTTTGTGACTAGTAATAAGCTAAGAAGAACAAGCTGTGCAAAAATATGGCAACCCATTATCTTTGAAGGAAAGCAAGCAAACTGATCAACACAATGAACAGAGAAGAAAATATCTCTGAATTCACCAATTCTTATACTCTGTAATAAAAACTCTTGTTGATGTGAAATTTCAGTCATTGATATGTATTTGATACTGGCCGAGACGGTGCTTCTGTAGTGAATAGTGCAAACGTTAATTATGATTGTTTGAAACATATTCCATTGCAATCTGTTTTTCCTACTACACTTAGAAAATTAGTTTTAGGTCTTATTTGTAAGCAAACTAGGCTCGATTATCAGGAAATAAGGAAATTACGAGTCGTAAACATGTAGTAAGTCATTGAAAGTCCTACTGTAATAGGCAGGAGCCGGTTGGTCGTATGCCGTTTAGCTTAAACGGGGAATAAGTTCAAATTAGAAATCACATTTATGTATTCTATTAACAACGAATTTGAAAGTTCATTAACTGAATATAATAATTATTTATTTACCTATGGTTTAATTACATAAGATTTGAGTTAAAGGTTTTATAAAATGCATGGGAGTGCAGTTTTTGAATTCCGATTTATCCACCATTTAAACTGAACGGCATGACAAACCGGCCGCAGATCTAATATGAAATAAAAAAATTATCAAATACAGCACTCAGCCATTATTTAGTGGTGAAGCATTACAATTGGGTTCAGTCTATTTCGATGTTCAAATGCTCAAGATATATTTACAAAGTATTGGTATTGGTACTAGATGTAGCTACAAAGTATTGGTATTACACGTATTTGCTATTTTAAACACCAATGTGATGAAAACATCGGATTTTGCTGTATTAATGTTTTCAGCCGGCAATTGATCAAAGCATGGTTTTATTGTAAAACAACGAAATAAACAAAAGTGACGTGCAACACAGTTTGTTCATCGTCTTTTCAATCAGTAGAATTGATAATATCAGCAAATGGCAAATTACTTTTGTGTCTTTTCATCACCGAACGAACAACAGTCGAACACGAGGGTGAAGAAGCTGGTTACAAGCAATTTCAGGGCACAATCTTATTCTCTGTTTGGCAAGTATCCTGGCAAAAATATACCATAATAAATTTGCTTCTTTGAATTAAAAAGGTTTCTTTGTTCATCTGGCGATTTTTTGTGACAAAGATAACAACAGTATCGTCCTTATTATATTATTTTATTCAGAGGTCTGAACTTTGGACTCTGACAATTATGTGAACATGGACTTGTATGATTACGTAAGATTTTATTGAAATTCTTTTTTCCACAACAAATTACAATATTTGCGGTTTAGGTCAGTCCGTATTTGAAGAATGTTTTTTCTCGGTCTCAGAATCGTCTTTCTGAAGGCCTGTTTATACGGGCGATTTTTGTTGCAATATTTCTCCTCTTAGCGTATGTGATCGAGTAGGCTGACTGGCGAGCGAATTAGCAAAATTGTTAGACCAAGTCTACTCGCAAGTTATGCCCTCTTTCGCATCGTTCAATACGAGAAAAATCGCATCGAAAATCGCCTGTGTAAATGGGCCTTGAGACATCCTTTTTTAGACCTCTCTAAATTTTTTTATCAGCACGTACCTCCCAATCGCAGATTATTTAAATAACCGTTGTGTTCACTAACACTACCACTTCTGCAACCGAATTGCTAAATGCTATGACAACGAACATGTTTAGTAGATTGTTTAATATGAATCCAACCTCGTTTTCTTATCGGACTGACTAGCGAGTTGACATGCCTTTGGAATACCTACCAAGCCATGGTCCGATCACGGTGCTGAGTTCAAACCACAGAACTTTAACTTCTCTGCGCCATGACTAGAAAATCGTTCTCTTAATTTTCGCTGAACAGTGATCAGCAATCGTGACAATGATCACGCTCGTGGTCGGCTCATGGTAGTCAGGCTACCTTTGGCTGCTTAATGTACCAATTGGGAAACAAAGTAACCGCACCTTTAACTTGATAATGAACTATGATGATGATGATTTTAGTCATATGTGTTATTCAAACAAGCTCCCCGTCGACACCAACATAGACTAATATGTGCATTAACATAGATTAGTAATTGCTTTGGAAAATAACGGTGTAAAAAAGGCCCGTCATACTTAAAACACTTTTTCATTCGATTTGTCATTGTTGAACTATCATGAGGTGTTTATTAGTAATAATGCACAATCGCTGACCATGATATGTACATACAAACAATGGATTGTTTCTAATCACGTGACTTTGGAATGTCAAATAACGGAAACGTTTATCAAAAATAGCCGTTGAAACTTTTGAGTTCAATATATAAGACAGCTTAAAAGTCATGAAGGTTTTATTTCTTTATAACTTATTGTTTTACAACCTATTCAAATATTGAAGACAAACTTTTCGACGCCGTTAGTCTGCTCAACATTAACCTAAGGTTATTTGGTTGAAAGGGCACGTGATTTGAATGATTAAACACAACTTACACAAATCTTACGACTTATGACGTCAGAGAAGAAAAAACAGATTGGCAGTTATGGTCTTGGACGCCTAGTAATTCTTCACACATATTTGCCGATGCATCAATTGGCAAAATTTGCATAATTGATTTGTAATTAGAATGACAATTCTACACACGATTTTACTTATTATGTAGTGCGAGCAGAAAGGCTAATTACGTCTGATTGTTAATTATCTTATTTCTCCGATCTACTCCATTGGGGGATAAGCTTATTTAGTACTTATGATGCATGTTTACAGTATAACACCAAATCTTGAAATACTGAAAAAAGGCAGAATTTGTATTATTGGTCATACAATACCAAATGTTCATGCAATTTCCTCATGATTGACATAGTTATTGGCTAAAATCGTGACTTTTGACTAGCTGCGGAAATTTAAAAGGGGTTCAATAGTAACTGGTGGTTTAGCTCAAATGATTAGATTAAAGTTAAATCTACTATCACAGCAGGATGACAACAGCAAGCACTTGTCGTTATATTGCCATGACAATGTTTTGAAATAATGCGATGTTTAAGCTCTAAGTAATGGCCTCGTAGTACATTGCAATCATTCATGTAACTTGTCCCTCAAAGGCATTACGAGATAAGTTGCATGAAACAGTGAGTTTACACACTAAAATCGTTGTGCCATGCTAAAAACACTGGCCGCAATCGTTGCTGAAACAACATTTGTCTACTTTTTGCAACGCTTCACGCACTTGGAAATGAAAAGCTTGTGTCCACAAGATGGCAACCAAATACTATACATAGTAAGAATCTTTCTCAACAAACGAAATTGACAAATTGAAAAGCGGCAAAGTGTTTTCTAAATCATACTAACGATAACTAGAATTACAACATAGAATTACAACTTGGATCAAGCGATCACCACATATCGAGACAGTGCTGCGATTTTGGAGCAGAGTGAAAGTTTAAGCCTAGTTTTCACGCGTCGTATAATTCATCGGCAATGATTCCCGATCCGTTGCTGTTGAGAAGTATGTAGTGTAATAGACAAAGGACTCTACGCATCAATAATCACAAACAATGGGCATGACCGATGAATTACGATGAATTGTGATATATGAAAACCAGCCCTTATCACCCTTAACCCGAACGCTGAAAAAATTCAGTTGTTGAACTTCTGTTCTCTTTCGTTCTGTTCTGTCCTCTTCTGTCTTGTCATATGTCTTGCAATGTCCCGTCCAATATTCGCTGCTCTGCTTCGTTCCCTTCCCATTGCGTTGATCTCCATGCTTTGCTAAACCATATGTAGTGGGGGCAATGGGCCAATTGCATTATAAACAAAGTTTTAAGCTGGTCCAAAACATCACCGAAGCTGGAAAGAGCATTATGAAATAAGAAAAACTGCAAAGTTTCATCGCAAAGTATTGTAAATTGTGCAACATGTAGCCATGCAAAAATTTTGTCAATTATGCAATAGACCCTTAGTTACTTTCTCCTTTCTCGCATTGCTTTCTATAATTCTGTACTTGATTTCCAAAAACGTAACCAGACAAGACATTTTAATTTCTTTATAGCAGGCTTCTTTGTAAACACAAAAATATTACAATGGGTCGAAATTGGGCAGTTTGCAAGTGCTCGCCTTGGCCACGTAATCAAAAGTCTCAAAATAAGTATTTTCAAAGCACAAAGTCAGCATAATAAACATCAATTTTGGTATTTGTACCTTCCTCATGCACTACGTTAATAAACAAAAACAATAGTAATACAAGCTAGCCGACTTTACGAAAAACTAACCGTAGGGAGTGCAGATTGATGTTGAGCCACTGTGCATACATTAAAAAGTGCACATTTAATATTATACAAGAGGAGTTCAATAACGTACGCTTGCTCTGATTGGTCCAAATTCTGCAAGCAACACTCTTCAAGGAAACATTCATGAGGGTTTTCGCCTCGAAATAAAAACTCAATTGGGCAAACTATGTAAATAAAGACAATAAGTACCTTTGTTGTTTTAGTGCAACAAATATAAAACCGTCTAAGCGTTCCTCACAAGTTAAGGTCGTCTGACTGTGTTTCATTTGCACATTTCAGATAGTCGAAACGTCATTTTCAGCGATACCATTTCAACTCTTCTGTACTAATAAGTATATTTTCTTTACAAAAAATCTGTTTGGGGGGAAGTGAGGAAGGCACTCTCAATATACAGCTATACTAGTGCTGTATAATCATCGATTCATGGAATAGGTATACAGAAACACACAAATTGTTTTTAATGCTTAAGTAGCTGGACAAATGCAATATGATCGCGTGATGATGTATGTAAATAACACCATCTTCTTCGACTGTGATCAGTTCGAGTGCTCGATTTACCAAGTGGTCAAAAAAGAATTGCTTTGTAGTTTTATAAGAACACGATTCAAGCCAAAAATTTGCACTCGTGTCCAATCCATTAATTTTAATGAGTTGGTGATATAAAGAGCTGATGCCAAAGTTAATCTTGATTTGTGACAAGCTAGAAGAAGTCGTTTGAATAGAAACTACTAACAAGGAACATGTTGCTAATATAAGAGTTTATATAATTTTGATGGCTGGCATACTAGTGAAAATGCATAGCAAAGTAGTCTAAATGAAGACTGAATAGCAAAACCCTAGCACGATGTCCTTTGAAGAGTCATTAAGTGCTGAAAGCTGACATGACAGGCTCTTGAGCTACTCAGGAGCAAAGTACGCGTGCAGCGAATAAAGAGTCTTTTGACAGAATAAATTACCAAAATATATGGAATGTATTGAAAGTCTTTATTGTAATATTGGCCGTGTTTCAGTGGTCTTATACTAAGCTAGCGAGGTTCAGATTGGACTTCTTTCAGCACCAACAAATCAGATCATAGATTTACCTCCGTTCACAAAGCAGTACTTGCGGTAGTCAGGATAAGGAAAATCTAAAACAAAATTGATTTGGTAAGCTTTAGGTACTCTGACATAATAATCCCCGGCCCAGCTCTAAACATACCAGGGTAAGTAGTCCATTACGTCAATGAGCTTGTAAACGGTCAACGTATTTTCTCAAACACACTCCTGTTTTCAATGATGTTTTTCTTCGACAATAGTGCGCATTCCAGAAACAAACAATCAAATACTGGTAGGAAAAACTCTTCGTTTATTCCACCGTGAAATTCGTCTAATGCACCCTTGTTTGCGCGCTACGGAATTTCGCCAGAGCTCTTATTTTAAGAAACTGATTTTGTACTTAAATTAAAATTGTATGTTTTTTCTGTGTAATTAGTTGTCGCACGAGTATGTTGCGACGGATAATTAATCGGGTAAATGTCTCGAACATCATGGTAATTTCCTTGCGTGTCTCGCGATATATGTACGTGCCAATTACACGCGTCACTAATGATCAATTACTTAATTACATGACTTAGTGAACAAAAAATTACGTTGTCTCGTAGCAATGATCAAATCGCAGTTGTTTTCTTCGAGATAAGGTGAAGAAAACAGTCGCTTGAGAAAATATTTTAAAACGTTCGGACTGCCAGCTGCACAGTGGGACGAGACAGATCATTGTTTTAGTCCTGTTCATGTTTTCGGCAGGAGCTGTAAATGCACTTCGCAGCCACAACTAATATCATTTAGCAAGCGATGTTATAGAAAATGGACAAGTGAAGCTATCTATATAACTGGACGTCTCACCATAAACAGGAGCACTTTCAGAGAGTGGGGTCCGATAGTATAGGTGGAGTGCGCTGGGAACTGCGCTGCAAGCTTAAGAAAAAACTCAACATTGAAGGAATCATGTCGGAATGTGATGCTAGACGTGAAACACATTCCAGTTCGCGAAACAAGTGAAAACTACGCCCTCGTCACAGCGATCATCACAGGTACTTGACGCTTTCATTTTAACGCGCAAGCAAAAATTGCTTCTGCCCGAATGCACTTTTTCATTTGGACAAATCTTAAAAACCAATTCGGGACCCTGTATAGTCTCTAAACATCGCTTCAATTTTTACGGCTCAAATGTATGCTTCTACAATAGCAAATAAATAACGCCTGTGATGATTGGTGGAGAGCTTATTCATGCTCACCATTTTCTCGCGTTCCAAGTGAAGAAAGCAACGCTGATGAAAGTCTTGGAAAATTTTGGAAATTTCAGGAATTCATTTTTCAACACAATTTCTTGTTTATTCCAATTTCCTCTGCGTGTTCTATAACTGTGAATAGAGACATGGAAAAGATTTTCTATTTTTTAAACAGTTGTCACTGCGGGTAAGTTTCCGTCATCTTTAATTGCACAGTTGTGATATTATTGGACGTCTAGACTGCTCAACATTCTGACACACGTACATATTGACACGTGCTAATTCATGTGTACAAACTACACTTGCATGTAAGCGCACAGTTGTATGTATAATGCAGTTTTAATTTGCACCCATCAGGCTGAATGCTCAAAGGTTACAGCTTTCACAGCTAGTACACCCCAGTGTAAACTGTTAATGACGTATTTCGCTATTTTTCATTAATCGTGCTGGTAAACAAGTGAATAGGGATGTCTAGAAAGTCGACAAAGCAAACGTTGAAAGATTCTGAATTACTTCTAAAATGAGTCTACCCGTAAGAGAATGTTGATGACAACGCTAGTGACTTTCATCACATCGTACCGCGGTATTCGCAGCATTTCGTGACCGATGCCAACTTGTTGTTTTATTAAGTTATGTTGCACCATATGGTTATAAATTGGAATTCCGTCATGGCCTACTCTGCAGGCAACTCTTTCCTCGAGAACGGCGAAATTATTGCAACAATTTAGAAGAAAAAGAGAAATATGTATTAATAGTATAGAATGGAAGAGTGAATAGCGCTGCCCCTTCTACCACATTCCTTCAACCCTTGCCCTAACTGCCTTATAATCTAATCAACTGATTGCAGTCATTTTTCAAAATGCAGCCAGTGTGAAATCAACCTTGTTTATTTACGGCTGTTTGTGATTACGAAGCGATGTTACCGCCGTTTGAGAGATCAACATGCCGAGGAAGCTAATACGACTAACTACACGGATTTTCCACAATTCCAGAATGTTTCATAAAACCAAATCTAACAAGTGCAGTACTCTTGCTCTTATAATCATAGAAAATTAGGACACGAGACAATCATACTGACAACTACCCCACCTCCAGGAAATGTTGGACAACAAAAATGATGTGACATTGTCCCATGCAAGCTTCTATTCATTCATCAAAATTGTAAAGAGGAAAAAGGGGTTGGCAAAGCAATATAACTGACATATTTTTTAAAAAAAGTTCCGCTAGTGTGAACGGCAAACGTTTTTGGGCGAAATCACAACTTGTAAAGTATGCAATTTAAGGCTCCGTCCACACAGGATCGCTTTCGCGAAGTAACAAGACGGAGTTCTACTATTTGCGGGCGTGTTTACTCTTGAAGCTTCTTAGACTTACGGTTCTTGTTTAACCATGTTCTATTACTGTAGTTTTAAGCGCTAAACTCGTCTTTTAACGGTTGAACTTGATGTTGTGACCATGTGAATCTGGTACTGTGTGAGCGGGAGGTAAATGAGGAACGTGACGCCCGCTCTCTTGTCCATGTTGTTAAAAAAACTTGGACACCATTCGTGGAAGACCCAAATACAGTAACGTTACATGCTAAGGATGAGGGCAAGATGAACAACATCTATTTTACCTCCGGGGTCATTTCTGGTGTCTTCTAAGTTTAAATCCATTATCATTGTAAAATAATTTATGTAGGTTTTTTTTTTATCGCTGTTCTCAATTGCATTTGTATGGTATAACTCTGCTTCCGCCCACGGGATACTTTTTCTCTTTCGCATGTTATCCAAATAAATATGTAGCACAGTACTCTATTTAATTCGATCTGTTAAGTTTACAGTTTCAGTCACTCGCGTTGTATGAATTACAAGGTTTGCATTGTGTCTCTTAAAAATGTCTTGTTTTTCGCGTTTTTTTTCCTGCCATGCTTCCAAACTATTAATTGATTAACAAACATAACAGTAAGGTCACAAAGTAAGATAATGACTAGCACAAATTACAGGGTGTATTAGAATTCATGGCATGGCGACAGCTTTTTTAGTCATTTGTTCAATATGCAACGCCAACAGATTGTTTTTCCGACTGCAATTAGAGCTACGCATTTTTCTTATCTGGAACCCCGCTAATACACCCACTCCCCTCCTGCATATACGACCACCCCATTAATAGGACGGTATTTTATTTCTCCGACCACTAATGACTCAATTTCTAATCTGGAAGTCCTGCTGATACGCCTAAGTGCATCCCAACCATGCATTTCATTCATACAACGTTTTCCCTGCTAACACGACAAAAGCTACGGCCTGGTTTAGACGTCGCATTTTCGTGAAATTTAATAGGTCCAATAAAGCAAAAAACCCTTAAATTCTCGAAATTTCAACGTCAAACCGTACCTGAAGCAATAACTTAGATTTAGAATGTAACATAAACTCAGTTAGACTTTGTTTGGACTTTGAAATCTTGAGAAAGAAGCCGTTTTAATAAAAATGGGATGTTTTTATTAAAACCGGCCTAAGTAGGCTATAGTCAGTGCAGAAACCCCGCAACGAGACATCCCAACCAATACTATTAATTGGACGGCATTTTTAATTCGCTCCGGCGTAACAGATCTAAGGACTAGCTTAGACGTCGTATTTCTAACTGAGGTTATAGATATCATTTGAAGCAAAGTTATTGTTTTCATGCAGTACCTTTTGACGTTGAATTATCGGGATATGTTATGTTTAAAGTAAATTGGACGAAAATGCGACGTCTAAATCAAGCCTAAGATGGGTTAATTAGCCTCTTTCTTATCTGGACATCATGGTGAAAAATCCGCCCCATTAATGCAGCCAGTCAGTCAACACAACGACTTAAATTAAGAACACTTTTGTCGGAACGTAAAACAAGGGGTAATTCTTTTTATCGGGACACCACGGTAGTGAAACAGCCCAGCTATTACGACCATGCACTTCGTTTACCCGGTGCTCCACAAAAGAAATTTGTTTGCGAGATGCAAAACGAAAACAAATCTTCCCACATGATTGGCTAGCGGAAATAATTTGCCGCGTAAAGCTTGCATAAATTTCTACTTTTTTGCAACATATTATTTCGCGAACCAATCAGAAAGAAAGGTTTATATTTTGGATTCGATTTGCGCGAGCAAATTCATCTCGTGCAAAAATCGGCTTAACAAAGTGATCGTAAGTTAGAGCTCTTTCGTTGGAACTCACAACAAAAGCTATTATTTGGCTGCAAACTATCTATAGTAGGACCAGTGAATTGATAGTACAATAACGGCGTAACGTTAAATTAAAAACCATCATGGGACCATGATATTATTAAACTTATGAAAAGGGCGTCGCAGAAAATTTACTTCTTGGTGCAACTAAAGCGTGCAAGAGTACCACCGACCGAACTTGTACTTTATTACTGTGGATGCATCTGATCATCATTGGACTGCACTTGTCTGGCTTTCCATCACGCTTTACCGAAATATCTTCGTGATGAATTGGCGCCAGTGTAGATGGGAGCCTTGGGTTGTGTATTCGCAGGCCTCCGGTATCATGCATGCCCTATTTCGAGCCAAAGGCAGAACTGTCAACCAACATCAATGTAGCTAGTGGGAAGATATTGCTATCACATTCTAGGATCTTTTCATAGCTTGAACTGCTTTGTCATATAACCCATACCATATGTATCGTTAATGCAAATCGGTTAGATCACCATTGTTGGTTTCTTAGGCATGCACTCTGAACTTGTATTTTGTTATTAATTTAGATATATATGTAAATTGTCACCTTTTTATACCAATTTTGGTATCTCTGTAATTGTTGAATTAAAGTCAAGAAATTGGTTTTAAATTGTTTCGAATGCCGCTGAAATTGAGCTCCGTAAGTCCATCTCAAAAATTGGCTGAATGTTTATTGAAATTTGCCAAGCCGAAAGATGAATCTATCAGCCAGGGTAAGGTAAAAGATTTAATTAATCATCTCGAAGAAAGGTAAACTCAAATGGTGTGGCGATTTGATGATCCTACAACAACTTATTGAAGAGGTTTTGCAAATCAAAGGCAAATGGACAACAGCGAGTGGAGCGAAAGTATTGAAAACTGACAAAGCTACTGTACGTTGGTACAGCCAAAATTCGTCTCTTACAATTAATGGGACAGCTGTGGACGAAGTTAAAGACTCTTTGGAATCAAGAGCTGTATATCAAACTGACATTTTAGAAGTTGATTCGGTTTCTCAGACAAATATGGGCGTAGTCATAAGCGATGAAAATGAAGCTTCGACCCCGAATAGTAATGAAGTAGAACGACAGAGCTCGCAATATAATGATCTTCAAAGTTTAAAAGAATAATTTATGGCTTTTAAAGGCCAATTTGAAAATTATCGATCCGATATTTCTGGCACGATTCAAGAGCTAAATGATCGAATAGCTATCGGGGTCAATAATGAAAGGAAAAGCGAAATAAATAGATTACGAAACGAAAACTATAAGCTCAAAAAAGATAATGAAGAGTTGAAAGCACGCGTCGACAATCTTGCATGTAAATTTTCAGACCTGAACAATAAAGCACAGATTGTTGCTGAAGAAAAAGCAAGTTTATTAACTGTTGTGCGCTTGCTTCAAAGCGATACGAATGGCCCGCAAACTTTGGAGCGTAATGAACAAATACCTAAGTCAGGTGAAAATGAGATCAAACCCATTGTTGCCGGTAAACAGAATCGGAGGCAGAAGCGTAAACAGAAACGTAAAATTAATCGTGAGACAAATTTTGGGCAGAACCGCAAACAGAGTGCTAGTGAGCAGAATCCTGAGCAATCAAGTGTGCAAAATCGTGGACAAATTAGTGATCAACGCAATCGAAGTACGACCACTGACGAAGACTTACATAATCAAAGTGTGTCCACCAAAAGACTAGTATTCGTCGCCGGTGACTCTATTATTCAGCATCTTAATGGGTGGGAATTGTCAAATGGTGAAGTGCACGTGGCTGTTAAATCTTTTTCCGGAGCGAAGATCGAGGTTATGGAGGACCATCTTAATCCCTTGATTAGCGGGAAAGAGCCTGAAGAGATTATCCTACATGTTGGAACGAACAACGTTAAGGGACA
>JAODVQ020093625.1:0-17141 GCA_025400075.2 Phenganax stokvisi
TGATGTAATAGTGATGTAATCGTAGTGTACCTGATTGATTCCAATAAGAATTGGAGTTTGAAGAGTACCGGGCCTTGGAGGTTGCCACCATGGCGATGCAGTAACCGTAGCAACAAGAGAAACACCCAGTCCTCAATGTGCTCCTTATAATCCTCGATAAAAACATTCAGCGTCTCAAGAAACAGCGCATAAATCTGAAACATAGAAAAAATTTGGAAAATAAAAAAATTTTTTTGGCGAAATTGATTTGTGCTCACTTTTGTTTGGGTTTCTGTAAACATTCTTTTGAAGATTGTTTTGACCATGCTGATATCTGAGTGCCTGCGTAAACACAAACAAAAACAACAAGAAAATAAACAAAAACAAAAGAAACAAGTTAAAAGGCTGTACACCAATGACAGGTATAATGCATGCAGATATGATTTACTAAGGTTATTATTGCACTATGGTGTGCCTGGGCTTCGTGGGCCCAGTGCAGCATGGGACAACTTGAAAAAACAGAGTAAGAACAAAACGGAAATAAAGGTTTACGTTAATTGTTTTTCTCGGCTCTCCAGAAGGAGTTTCAATTGCGCAATTCCATCTTTTCTATCACTCCAACTCTGACTGGAACAGAGCATTAGTAGCTCATTGAGGTCCTGGGGAAGAGGAGGAAGAAGAGGAGGAGGAGGAGGAGGAGGAGGAAAATGAAGTAGGAAGCATTATGCTTTACATACACAGAAATGGAACATCAAAGCAAAGCGAAGTGCACAACAAACAAATCAACTTCAGTACACAATACATATGTGGTAGAAGTACATAGTGTGATACTTACAGTGATAGGCGCAACATATTTGACATAGGGAGAGACAGATATTTCACTTGAGACGGAGAATGTTGATCTTTCACTGTTCACACTAGCAGCATCGTCATCTTCATCACCATACTCTCCTCCTCCCTAATATCAGTGAGAAATGGGTTAATACATAATTCAAAGATTTAGTGTATCAGATGAAGTAAGTGGGTCGAAATATGAGAGTATTTACATAATAAATGTGTATTTATAGTTGTTACACTCACTCTGTTCAATAATAGGCCTCTATGAGGCATGAAGTTCACCACTACACTATGGTGTGTCTGGGTGGAAAAAAGAGAGAGAGAGAGAGAAGTTATACTCACGTAGAGACTCAGCATCGTCTCCTTGGTAGGAACCCCAACTCTACTACTGGCCTGTCTGGAACTGGGTCTGTGTGGACTGGACTCACGACTGCACCACAAATACAGATCAGATTATTCAGAGCTAACGTGCCATATAATAGACTATTGTATAACATTTTCCTATTGCATGGCCACAACCACCTTAAACTTAGTAATGACCATCCATCAACTAGTGCATGTGTATTGGGCTACTGATATTCTCTATGAAACAAGTGCTTTTGTAAATTCAAATTGAAGATATAAAACACCACTTCATATGTACACAGATTAAAGGGTTTTAAAGATTAACCTGTGTGCAGGGCTGGGTTGATGGCTCCTTGACAACCTCCCTCCACCTCCTCCTCCGTGTTTCCCTGGTAACAACAACTCACTGGATTTCTTCTTCATCAACACTCCTGATCTGGAGGGAGGTCTGATTCCGGAACGGACTCCGGACCGTGATGATGGTCTGTGCATGGGACTACCACCTAATAGATTCTCTGTACTCCTGGCTGCATTTAGTGGCGGCTTCTTGTTCGAGATACGAACTGTCGGTCGCTGAATGCGCAGAGATGGAGTCGTCATTTGACTGCTATACGGAGGAGAACTCGGAAGGTCTGCCGGTAACGAGGAGGTGGGGTTAGGAGCGGGGCCTCCTCCTCCGAGGTTTGCAATAGAAGAGAGAGCTTTCTTTAAGTGAGCACTCATTTCTGGAGTCATCGAATCTTCTGTATAATACAGATGGTATTAAAACTACTTTATAATGGCAAAATTTTAGTTTGTGTAAATTTTCACATTGTATTCTACATATGTAAGTTTGAACAAAGTTTCTAGAATAAGTTAATTTTCAAAGTGCACATTTACGTAAATTTTGACCGTGTGCCTGAATAAGATTTTATTTGTTATGTAATAACATGCAGCAAAAATTGCACCATTTTGAAATTTCAGGCTGTGTGATATGAGTGAGATTTCAGAGGTTTGGAGTACTTACCATTTTTGATGATTTTTTCAGAAGCGGGCGCTGATTTCTTGTGGACTCTGGTGCCTCCTAGAGATGAGCCTGGCCGTGCCGGGACGACATCGCCTTTCTCCATGGCAACCTTCTCGTCGTTGATGTGGCGTTGGAGCAAAGTATCGAATGTTTCGAAGAGTTTTCTGGCTCGTGCTGGGACCTTGGCTTGGTAACCCCAATAGGCTCTGATAGATAGAGAGAGAGAGTTTGTTAGGTTGTGAGAAATAAGGTGTACCTGGGCTTTGTGGGCCCAGTAGGCACAGTTGACGGTACCCCTCCACAAGTCGGGCATGAGAACAGAGAATGCAAGAGCCAGGTAAAGTGATTTTGACTTGCCCGCTCTGTTTTGATTGGCCTCTATGAGGCACGGAACATCTCAAGTGATATACATTACTTTTACCATTGCACTATGGTGTTCCTTTGCTTAGTAGGCCTAGTAGTGTAGTACAGGTAACGGGGGACTACAGTAAATCACACATTAGAACTGTATTGCTAATATAATACATGAAAATAGAGACCTTAGAATTACAGGAACTAAACGTGTACACGAAGAACTAATGTAAATATCTAGAAATGTGTGACAACCTGCGACAGTGTTTTCTAGCGGTGGAGTCAGGATCTGATAACCCTTTCTTCAGTAACTCTTCAATGGCAGGTGCTGCCTTCTCTACGATTGGCCGTTCCCATGACAACACAGCAATTGAGAGAAACTCGGCACACAATCTGTATTGACACACAACAACAACCTTTTGAATAGGAACTTCAAATACATACATGATATACACGTTGTATGTATGCAACATACACTATTGATTATACACAATATTTGTATATGTATATTATCATAATATTGTTCTAATGTACGGTATGTTATATGTTATATACACAAACAACTATGAAGAGCAGGGCACAGGAAATGCTCCAATTATTCTGTGAAAGAGACAGCTGCTTCTTTTACAGGTTAGGAATCTCCAGAGTTATTGCCTCATTCTGTACTGTAGTATACATTATGAACAGTTGCATTCGGTGGTGTCCACTAATAGAGGTTTCCTTCGTACGAGAGTCCACTTTATAGAGGTTCAACTTTATGTACATACATACATATACATACACACATCAGCTACATACACTTAGTAAACCATGTAAGCTCTTAGTATATACCTGTTATATTATATGGCTTATTACTATGGAATAGTAGGTGTATGTAGACTTACTTTCTTATGACTCCAGATTTGCTGGTGAAGCCGACAACAGAGATAGGATTGAGCAATCGATGACTTGGTGAGTTCTGTAATCACATGACAGTCACGTGACACGTTGCCATGGTAACCGTGTAAACATGTTGCAACTTACTTTGATGATGAACTTGACACACACGATGGCTGAGGTGGCCATTATCTGCAACAATAGAACAGTTGAATTGACCAATCAAAATACTGTTATGACACCTGTCGCCTAGCTACGACGCTGTATGAATCAAGGGTGGCACTATTTAGAACAATCTAGAATATGTTCAGGGTGGCACTATTTAGAAATAACGATTGTTTAAAGTGAGAGTAGAAAAGAAACCACTATACTAGAAGTGATAGATTAAGAGGCTAGAATATGCCAGGATCCTGAAAAATATTCAGCTACTCTTAAACTGAAACTGAAAATGTAAAGAAAATTAGAAATCAATAACAGTCTGAATAGACCTTGGCAGAGTTGGGAAGAAGAGCAATGAGTTGGGGCAGCATGTACTCTGAGATGCTGGCAAAATCAGATTTCAAGATGGTCGCCGAGTAGGCCAGAGTTACGCAGGCTTCTCTTGTCACCTGCGATCTGAGATCTTTCAGCTGGAGAGGAGGAGGAGGAGGAGGAGGAGGACGAGGTTAGGCTATTACATAATTCACAGAACAAACCAATCAAAAGCAATGATTACAGAATAATACATTTGTACTAATGCACACAGCTAGCTAACTACTTATGTAAGCCACATTTCCTAAAGTATAAAAGAACAGGGAGCTGGTATATACAACATTATACTATGTGGTAGTAGGAGCTTACGGATGTAAGAAATGCTTCTTGCATGTTCTTCAGGAGTGATATCAGATGTTGTCTCTCTGCTCGTTCGCTGCTCAGTACTCCTCTTACCTCTTTTAACTGAAGTAGTAAAGAAGATAAGAGGAGGAGGAAGAGGAGGAAGAGGAGGAAAGGAAGAAGGGCAAGAGAGATGTGTATTTAGAAGAGCTCGAAGGATGAGAGAATCTTACAGCTGCAACTCGCTGTTCCCATGGTTTTGATCCATCACTCAAAGTACCTTGAACTCTGGTCATTATTTTCTCCAAATCATGGTTGGTATAGATCTACATGATGTAATAAGACTTAAGATATATTGCTCTACTCAATTAGTACAAGCAGCTGTTGTAACGATAATCAATCAAAAAATGGTATTCATTAGTATCTAATTACTTAATGACATCTAATACTAACAGATCACTGTGTATGTATATACACAAGGAGAAGAAGGAGAAGGAAGATGGACTCACGGTAACTGAAGGGACATCGAGAAAAGCCTTGTTGAAGTCCTCCTCGTCCACCCCGCCTCCTCCTGATGCTGGAGCAGAGGATATACCACGTGAGGAGGGCGGTCGAGGGAGAGTCTTGGACCTGTAACTCCCAGTACTGGCTGCACCTACACTCATGGCTGAACCCTGGGTCCGGGCTGAGAGAGAACTGCAGCTGGAACAGGCATCATCAACGTCCACGTCCTGCCATATTCGATCCCAAGACAACCACAGGCAGTAAATGGAATGAAGTATTTGTAACAATTTTACTTTAAAAATGTCATATAAACATACACTAGACTGGGGCAGTACTAGACGTAAGTATGTACATCTCACATTGTATAAACACAATAAGCTGTTACAACTACACACACAATATAGCATGAATCAAGACAAAGAATGCTTTAATAAAAATATTTAATGCCATTAGTAACTCACCTCTGATCCAGGCTCATCAACTGCGTTAGTGGCTGCGTCAATTGCATCGAATCTCGCGTTGAGTGCGATCATCTTTGACCCCTGTATATTACGTTTGGCAAGGTCGGTACGAACTTTGACCCCGACGTGACGATAAACCTCGACAATGGTTTCCACAGCACAGGAACGTACCTAAAACACAATATATTATTTAACACCAGGGGGAAAATACAAATTACCTGGCTGTTAGCATCTCCTAGCAATGCAACAATATTCCCCATATGTCTACCAACTGAGATCTGTCCTGCTCCGAAACTAAAAATAGAAACACAAACATTACATCATCATCACCACCACAGCCACGTTACTAATAAAAGGAAGCCATTTAGTAATTAGCCGGCTGTGTAGTGTGCACTAATTGGAATAGGACATCCTGGGCGATGCTGAGTGTGAAAGATGCCAAATATGGTTGTGAACACTTATCAGACTCAATGAAGAGGCCATTATTGCATGAAGCCCTATATTTAGACTAGCATAATAGATGTATCTAGAGTACATGGCTTGGAACCATAGCCTAGCTCAATAGTATCAGGGCACATACTATACTAAATTTATATGTAGTACAATGGAGCCTTGCTAAAGTGAACACTGTTACACAGTAGCATGAAGTACAACTCTAAGTCCCCTAGTGCTCACTTTAACAAGGTTCTGCTGTAATGCATAAACTATAAACTTCCAAACATTTTGCAGATATTAATATTTGAGGCACGAAAGAGTGTCTGTTACGTACATGGCATGCTAGTATATAATGATGTGTATATAGCCAATTTCACACTGGATGCTGTATACTCACTAATTGAGAGCACGAGAGAGACAGACCAGAGCTTGGTCCTTAACTCGCCAGTTCTTGTGTGACAAACCAGTCTCCAGGACCCTACAGTAACAAAACCGACCAATCAAACGTCAGAAAACAAACATTACATCACCACGGACCAATCAAATACAGTATAGTACATTCAAATCAGAGGTCAACTGACCAATCATATTTGAGATGGACTGACTCACTTGTCTAGAAAGTTTTGAGGAGAAGAGACCACTTCGACCATGATTTTCTGAACTACTTGCTGGCTCTTCTCTCGGACTTGTTCCTTTGCATCTCCTAGCTTCTCTCTTAGACCTGGGAACACTGGGAGAGGAGGAGGAGGAGGCAGAGGAGGAGAAAGCGAACAACAAACGCGTCAAAGAATGACAAAAAAAGGCTTAAAATGGAGCTCAAAAAGCTCACTTTGTGTGTGTATCTGATTGTAATTTTACCAGTAGATATATGAGGTCTGAATTTCTCCTTCATCCGACCAACCGTTAATTCTACTACATCCATCCCTGCCATTGATACCTTCAGAGAAGAGAGAGAGATAGAGTATGTGGATTAAGTCACTTAAAGAGTGAAACATTTGCTCTGTTTAATGATAGGCCTCCCTATGAGGCATGGAACACCTGAAGTGGTATACGCTATGGTCACCACTGCACTATGGTGTGCCTCTGCGTCGTGCGCTCAGTGTTGCACAGGTGACAGGACCCTTCGTGAGTTTAGCATGGGAATAGGAATATATGTATATGGAGAGAAAATTAAAAGGAGGAGGAGGGTGAGTGAATTAGGTCAGTGTTCTTGGGAGTGTTTTGTATGTATCTGCCAGCTACTCTGGCAGAGGATAGGCCACCTCATTGCAAACATCCAGGTCTCAATTAATACTGTGAACACAGACATCAAACAAATGCATCTAGTTCTACAGCTGTCACCTCATAAAGCCACACTCTCTCAAACACACACACACAACCAGCCAAAAAACAGTCGCTCCGACGTACTTGCTCGTCACATACAAGACTAACTATTATTCTATTTAATGCCACACCGCCTGGTAATCTTCACCTTATGGTTGCTACTGGCAATCCATTGCGCCAGAGCACCGACTAGTCTGTCTAACTCGGGAAACTCCTCGGGATTATTCTCCTCGTTTTTCATCCAATCCGACAGCTCTTCGGCCGCTTGGAGTCTGACGTGGGTGTCAGTCTTCAGGGCATCTGTCAACAGTCGAACCTCCATCCCTTTCTCTCTCTCCAACTACCTTCTTTTCTTCCTCGAGCTCTTTATCCGTCTTTCAGGATCTCTCTGTTCACTCCTATAGATCGTTAGAAGATTGCGCGACGGCAAATAAAAGTACAGGCTTCAGGAGCCTTCTTTCTTCGCCCTCTGCCGAAATCAGCTCATGAATAATTCAACAGTACGCGCCGAAAACACACATTGTTTACGAATACGTCATTATTGCGTATAGGTTAAATTGTTGCCATAGTTACAGATACACAAAACGTGCATGCGCAGACAAACGTGCAGAAAAAGAAGTGAAAAGCGTGGCGGTTGAGGAGATGGCTAAGTTCGTAGTGGCTGGAAAAGTGGACTGTGCTGCGTACGCACGAGCTGAAATGTTGGCCGAGCAGCTGCAGTCCTACCTTCCAGATTTCCACGTCCACAAAGTTCGCACAGATTCACAATTTATTCCAGTCACTCTTTGTCTCTCTCTCTCTCTCTCTCTCTCTCTCTCTCTCTTCTGGCTCTCCTTCTGTCTTGACTCTACACAGATAGCGGTGCGGAGTGAAGACTGGCTGCAATGGGTGAAGGAGGAATGCAAGGAGAGAGGCTGGCAAACTCACGTGGGTGATGTGTTGGTCTGGAGAGAACTGGTGAAGAGAGGAGGAAGAGGACTCTATCTAGGAGGACTGAGAGAATTTGAAAACTACGCTTCACACTATCACAATATATCTCCACTCACTGACTCCTCACTAGAAAAAAGAATTTGTGAGTAAAACCCTGTAATTTGTGCAGTTGGTAACCATAAGCCATGTCTCATGTACAAACCTCTTTCTCCCCAGCCGAGGAAAACAAGCAAACTTATGAAGCGGAACTGATGGAGGTGGAGTCTCGGGTTAAACCACGCCCACTCAAGGTTGTGGTGACTTCAGCAGCATCATCTTTGGCATATCACCTATTGCACTGGTAGGTTAAGATTTTGACTTTTCTCTGAGTCTGGTTTATCATTCCCCAGTCTTGCAACTGGAGATGTGTTTGGACAAGAGCAACTAATATCTCTACATCTCTTGGACACACCCACTCATTCCGACGAGCTTGTGGGTGTTGCCATGGAGATAACTGATATGGCTTGTCCGATGGTGCAGAGTGTGCACTGTACATCATCAATACAGGTCAGAAGGAAATAAAGTTAAGTTATAATAGAGTTATTAAAAACTCTACCGTATGGTGGGATACTTCTGAGAAGCTTTTAATATGTGTTGAATAGCCACATTTTGAAGTAAGGTGGCAAATTAAATTTTGCTAATAAACTCCAGTCATTATATACTCATTTGTCACCAAAGCACATTTTATGCACATAATTTAAATTTGCAAACTATGCAAGTTTGGAGTTTTGCTGGACATATTATTTATATAATGCCCTACAAATTTACCTGTTCTAGTATGATAATCACGAAACATATCTTGTTTCCATCCTGTTTTTGCATGGTTGTATGACGCACACAAGCTTGTTAACAACATAGTTGGTTTGGTTGTCTTTCTGTTTATGACAGGAAGCTTTCAAAGCAGCATCGTTTGTGTTTGTGTTGGACCAGTGGTCAGCAAGAGAACTAGAAGATGGTAATGTTGTTTTTGATGAAGAAAAACAGGTAGTGGCTGCAGAAGAGATCGGAAAGGAAAAAGAGGAAGAGGAGAAAGACACAATAGAGGCAGGGACTGTGGAAGTAGAGGAGGGTGAGGTGACAAGGTGTGAAAGGGATGTGGTGGAGGCTAAGAATAGCAAGAAAGAGGCTGAGAATGAAAAATCCAATTCTGAAGCTGTTCTATCAGAGGTTGCAAACTTTTACCACAAGTATGGTGCAATGCTCAACTTTTGCGCACACAAATCTGTCCGAGTAGTGGTCGCTGGCCGTTTCTCAAACCTCGGTGCGTCGCTCATAGTAGCTGCAGCTACCTCTCTACCTCGAATGCACATCACTGCTTCACCTTGTCTCACGGAGCAGCGAGCCAGGTCCATCATTGCACGAAGACTCAACCTCAACACAGCTGATGTCAAACAGGTGTGAGCACATGAGCCATTTAATGCACACAACACTAATTCAGGCACACGTTAGAAAATCCATTAGGCTTTTAAAAAGACCGCAAAGTCTAAGTGCCTGTATCATCAATTTTGTATGTCTAGTGAAACATTTGTGCTCAGGGTAGGATAGATCTAATTGATTCTCTGTGAATGTAGTAGTTACTCATACCAAAAACCACAATATAGGACGTTAACCACTATGTAGTGCACTGTGCATACACCTACTAGAAGCTGTTTGTGATGGTGTGCAGGTATGTATCTGGGGAAGGTGTGAGGGTGGTGATGATGTGATTGTTGATGTCAGTAGTACCAGGGTGCAACACTATCAAGGTGCCATAGTGGGGCCGGATCCATTTTCCCTCCCTCTCTCTCGCTGTCTCCATAACCCTGCCTGGCTTGAGGGTGGTGTCATAGATGAAGTGAAGGAACGAGAGAAGAGTGAAGGGAGGGGGAGAGGCTTGAGTGAAGCCGTTGCTATAGCTAACATGGTTCGTGAGTGGATGAACCCTGAAAATTTATCCAGGTCAGCCATCAAAATTTTGCTCCGTATATTTTAGTATTTTTATGTTTATACAGTAAAGTGTGGCAGTCGGTGGGTGTGGTCAGTGACGGTAACTGTTATGATTTTTCAGAGGGTGTGGTTTGCAGTGTTCCAGTGAAGAGAGATGAAGCTGGGGAGTGGATCGTCGTGAGTAATGTTGCAGTGTCCTCACACCTGGAGGTGAGCATTATTTAGAGTCATAGCATGACAGTTCTATGTCCTTTATATTATGTACAGGCTCAACTAGCAAGACAGAGGAAATCTTTGGCTCAGGAATTAGAGCAGGCTCTAAAGTACATTGTGTCTAAGGACAGCTAGTATTTTGCTTCCCCTAAAAGATCCCTTATAAGCGCAGAAACGTCGTCTAAACGTTGCGTGATGCACAGAGCGGGGCGCGCTGGCGTACACACAACGACAACGTTACGTTGTTTCGGCCGAGTTGACCAATCAAATTGCGACATATCAATGACGTAAATGTTGTATTACGTGCTGCCAACGTTGCTACCGGGCGCGCGCCATCGCGCGGTATAAAACCGAGCGCTACACGGCATCCCGCATTGTTTTCGAAGCTTTCTCCCCCGTTGTCGAGTGTGTACCCTACTATTCGCTCCTTTTAGGGCGCTGTACGGGTAACAAGACGACTTTGCAAGCTTTAACTAGCCTCAATCGACGAGTTATGTGCCGCGGCCCTCTAAGAATTTCCCCAGACATGAGTGAAACAGACGAGGCCAAAATTCGCAGAGAAAGTGAAGCGACCGGCTCCAGCAGCGGCGAAAGAGGCGCCGAAGAGGCGACCCCGTCCAAGAAGAAGCGGCACCGCCGCGGTAAGCACAGACGCCGTTGGAAACCCTACTCGAAAATGACCCCCGAAGAACGGCAACAGGCAGAGTCACGTGAGGCAGCGCGCGCCGCCAAGAGGGAGAGGGACCTGGTTGGTAAACCGGCGGCCCCATGGAACACCACCCAATACATAATGGAGAATCATGATTGTGGTGAGATAAACCTGGGACCAGTGTTACGGACAACATCGACAGGGAGTTGCTCGGCGTCTGATGAATACGAGAGTCATGAAGAGAGTGGAGTAGAAAGTGGTGTTTTCTGGAACAAAGATTACGAGATGGTAGTGGCGGAGATAGAGGAGGAGGAACTGCGGGGGTTGAGCCACGAGGAACTAGTAAAGAAGTGTGTCCAACTACGGGAGGAGTTGCGGAGAGTTCGCGAGGAGAATTCTCAACTTGCGAAACCAGCTTCAGCCACAGACGGCGAATGACAGACTATGCAATCAGAAGTTTTATATCATTATATCACTTCATTATCATCAACCCAACCCAGCCCAGCCTTCCTTCACCTCCTCTCTCATGCTTCTTGCTCTTTCATTACCTACTCTTGCTTGCTTTTCAACCTATGCTTTTCTTATTCTTGTATTCCCCTATCTACTACTATATATTTGCCATGTCCAAAAAAAACATTTTTCAACGTAAGAATATTCATCTTCAGACAATGCAAACAGCAGCAGCGTATACAGATGTACACACATGACATACATGGCGTGAGTAATAGCTTACATTGTAACACACACACATGCAGGGGTTTATGTAGCGTACATTGTGCAGCTTTGAAGTATACATAGAAGTCATGTGGGTATGTACATGAGATGGGTGGATAGGATGATTCACAATACCTATATAATACATACACATACTGGAGTATAATAGTATGAAATAATATTTATAGGGGCCTCCCAGATACACTACTTCTATACCTCTAGCTAGTGTGTGTTATTTGACCTCCGAGCTGAGACTGCAACCTCTCTACAAAGGACACACAGATTGTGCTGTTTCTAGTTAATGCACTCCACCAATCATAAGGCTCTCTATGATATAAAAGCTAAAAGTCATCAAGTTTTGTTTGTGTGAACTCTTCCTGTGTGTATGTAGATTAATAAAGAAATCAATAATAATATTAGTAGATTATAGGTTAATGCGTGCACAACAACCACAGTCAGCATTTGAGTGAACAACAACTACAGTTAATATTATATCTGAGTTTCAAAACTAGTCACATGACAGTCATGTGATTGTCCAGCTGTTAGCGGTGTGACTGAGGAGGCTGGTATGGCTGTTGTGGACGATACTGCCCGCCTAGGAGAAAGAGGAGAAAAATCATTATCATAGCTGATAGAGAGGTTCCACTATCAATAGTGTCCTGCTTATATAGAGAGGTTATGATACCAATACTGTCCGTCTTAGGGGGTTCATATGGATAATTATGTTACCAGCTGGAGGTGGAGGATGTCCATAAGGCTGTTGACCATAAGCCCCAGGATGAGGAGGTTGAGGATGACCATAAGGTGCTCCTGGATGAGGAGCGTAGTACGGGCCAGGTGGTGGCTGCTGCTGCTGGTAGTATCCTGGATGTTGCTGAGGAGGAGGAGCTCCGTAGGGGTTATAAGGTTGGTACCCTGCACACCAAGAGAGAGCGGAGTGAGTTAAATGATTGGACTCTATGTAGGCATGGACAGAACATCTGAAGTGGCACTGAACCAACATACTAGGGTGCACCTGGGCTTCGTAGGCCCAGTGTAGCACAGGTGAAGGGAGCACGGTATATCGGAGAGACTGAGAAAGAGAAGCCCTGATTACAACACCCTGTTTATACTATTCACCACATCTAATTACATTCCTCAGATAGTGGTTTTTAATTCACTAAAATTCAATTTATACCATACTAATTATAGACCTAACATTAGTGTAGAGCGGAACCTCCCATGACAGCCTGACGCTATTTCTTGCTAATAGACGGTGTATTATTTGACCTCCGAAATATGGACAGCCTCTCTACAAAGGACACAGTCGTCAGCCCAAAGTGTCCATTGTTCGGAGGTTCCACTATATTGTGTGTATGATTGACGTGTGAAGAAAGTGTCTGTTGTTCGGAGGTTCCAATGAATACACATGCCTTGTGCAGGAGGCATCTGACTAGGATAGGGATGGCCCATCTGAGGCGGAGCTCCAGAAGTCGGGGGCGGGGCAGTAGGCGGAGGAGCTGTGTAGCTCTGAGCGGGCGGAGGAGGCTGTTGGGGACGAGGAGTAGACTGTGGTGGCGGGGGTCGTTGAGGTGGCTGTCTAATCTCTTGTTGATATTGAGGGTTCGGAGGAGGTGCGGTTGATGGTTGGTTGGCAATACTCTTCTGAAGATCTCTATAAAACACAATGGAGCAATACATTATAATTGATGATGGGGGCTTCAATAATAAGATGAGTAATAATTGAGTAGCATGGTCTAAATGAATAAATGATATAACAAACTAATCAAGAACAATGCAGAATACTATATATGCACTCTGTAAGGTAGTAGACCACTAAACACACTTTTCGACGTTCATAAATAACTTACTTCAGAAGATCGTCTTTTTCTGTGCGTCTGGCAAAGATGAAATCACTGATCTTACTCTGAACTCTCACTAACAGCGGAGTCAGATCATTGTAAAACTAAACAACAAAGGATCAAATAATTAAACACTCGCAGGCCACACCCACTCGACTGACCTTTGTACCCTCGCCGATGTTACTCTGAAGTTGTTGAAAGGCGTCATAGCCGGCGGCGAGTTCTTTCAGTTTCATTTCTCTCTCGCCTACACTCTTCCCGGCCGTCAGCTGCTCAAACTGGGCATTGGCCTCGAGGATTCTTTCCGTCAGTCGTGGTTGTTTATCGAGAGATTCCTGGACTTGGCTCTGCACCGAGCCGTACTCCGTCCTCAGGTGGGCCTCCGATATCGTCTCCTCGTCTACATCCCCAAAATCCTTCAACGCTTGAAGAAACTTTACAGCTGCAGAATTACATAATAATTACATCATATCTAATTACATACGTCTAAATAACATCATTATTCAGTAGTAGAACACCAGGGGAATTGAGCTTAAAATGTTCACAAAAACAGCCGTTTTAAACTAAGCACGTGTATGCTTATAAAAGGGACTTTAGAGTTGGTTCACAGCATTTTGTAATAACTGTTCACTACTGTACAAATTTCCTATATATAAACTGATTGGTTCAAGAGCAAGTATTGTACAATTACTATAGTTATGGGAATATAGGGACAGTTATTAATTACTATACTAATTGATGCTGAAATAATGATTACGTCATAGTGATGTAATGGAATTGCAGCTCTTACTAATGTCGGCGACATTCTCTCTGAGTGTTCTTTCAATGACTTCTCTCTCTGCCTTTAGTGTCATCACTTCCTCCATTAGGGATTTCAGGTCTTGGACACACTGAGGAGGAGGAGGAGGAGGAGTATTGTTGAATTCAAGCAGCTATGTACAAATAACGTACATATTGCTGTGTCGCAAGAATAGAATTAGATTCTACATAAGTGCATGGCATGGACCGCACAGCATATTGTGAACCCACCTTATGTTGGCTTTATATACATACCTGACAGCCCTGTACACTAGGAGACAAGGCTCCAGCCTTGGGAATGGCAGCCTGGATCTCTGGTAGAGATTTGCCCAGCAAGAGAATGGCCTCTCTGTTGGTTTCAAACTTCTCACGGACAGTCTGATCCGCTCCACTGGCTGTGTCTAATATTGTCTGGTACTTTTTCACCTGACAGGGAGAGTGAATAATTGTATTGATGAGTGTGTGAGTGAGAGTGAGGGTGTGTAGGTGTGATTGACTGAGCAGATGATAAACAAACCTCCTTTCTTAAGTTCTCAGCGAGGCTGGCTGATGGTTGGCGGGTCCATTTCTCCTTGAACCTGTTTCTGAGTTCCGTGTCCTCTCTCTCCTCCTCGTCCAGCAGTCTGACCGTCTCACTCAATATCTCTCTGTTTCTCTGTACCAACTAATAATTAAATGGACAATATCACAACTAACACATCATTAGTTAAACTTTAATCCTATACAAACATAGAGAGTCAAGAGTCTGTGTGTATTATAATACCTCTGGCATAGCATGTATCTTCTCCTCCAGGGTACGGCCGCCACCTCCCTCACTGACAGCGGCTGCCTTCTCCTGAGTTAGCAATAGAGAGGTACACACCAATAATGTCAGGATTGAGTGTTTAAAATTGCGAAATTGTTGTCGTCGTGGTTACCTGGATGGATTCGGGGAGGGAGTCTCCGCCCGTATCTTCAATAGCAGCTGGCAGGTTCTTTGAAGCCAAGAGTCTGTAGTTGAGCAAGAAGTAAGAGAAAGAATGGTGAATAGAGAGGAGTAGGAGGAGGGAGGGGCTCACTCGTTCAGTTCGGCAGTTGCTCCACGTAGCCTCTCGCACTCTGTGTTAACGAGGTCATCTTTCTTTGTTCCATAAGTCTACATAGAGAAAAACAGACAAAAAAAACAGAGAAGTAAACCTGATAATGATCAAAGTTGGAGCGGGTCATTGTGAAATTACACGAATTATTGCAGGCTTTGGAATTATAGAAGTTACATATTTCAGTAAAATATCTGTGTTACTACGTATGCACCCCCACAAACATACTGCATCTCTAGTTCGAGAAACTTTACGCAAATGTTATTAGTCATACATCCAATTGTACATACTAAATACTGTACCTGAAGAGCTTGTGATACAGCCAGGGGAACCAAGTTGGCAAAGAGATCCACAAAATTTGGAGCCGGTGACTGAAATTGGACCGGCTTTGCTAGAGTGGCTTTCCCAGGAGGCTCAAGAGTTCCAAAATCAGGGACCAGATCGTTGTAGATGAAGTTGTTGTCTTTATTGGCAGACTCGTAGTCTTTTTTTACTGCTACAGTCACATCCTGTGGAGAGTAGTTTACTAGAATATCCAAGAGTATCCAAGAATATACAAACAATTTACTGAAGATATACTGAGAATTACTGAGATATGCAGACTTACGTAGGGTTTAAAGACTCCTTCTCCTTTCTTCTCCGCCTCAGCCAACAGCTCAACGGCCCTTTTCAATCGAGAAACAGATTCTCCATGATTCTTTTCAGCCCTGGCAACTAGACCCATCCTGTGCTGAGCCACGCAGTGAAAGTAGGCAGTTTTTGCTGCTACTGTGGTCAACCAACTCTGAGAGGAGGAGGCGGTGGTGGTGGTGGTGAAGGTGTGAAGGTGGCACGAGTGGAGGTGGAGGTAGTAGTAAAGTAGAAGGAGGAGAAGGTAGGAAAGAAGGAACGATGATAGAATAGAAAAAAAACAAGATTAGTGGTCAGAGTAAGGGAAATTGAGTGTAATAGAGGTCTCGTAGGAGTGACTGTACCAAAAGGAAAAAGAACATTTATTTTTGGTCAAAACACTACAAAAAGTAAACACATGACACATGTTTGTATAGGAGCACAGTACAATTGGGTCATTAGTGAGAGAGTAGGCATGCAAAGGAAAGAGGAGGGCACGAAAACTATGTACATATAGTATACCTACAAACATACGTACTTAAAACAGTACGAGTATGGTACGTATGTGTATCATCAATGGACAAATTGATACATGGCCAATTAATAAATTTGTAACCCCTCCCGAATGGACACTCGGCTATAATGGATAATATGTTCAGCTCCACATTGTCCGTCATAGAGAGGTATATACCCCCCGAAACACTATGATGTCATAATGGCTTTATATGTACCTTGTCCCACATGGCTTTGACTGTCCCGACTTGCATGTTGCTGTAGGCCTCGGCGTAGAGATCGCTGCACTGCATGGCAATCTTGGCTATCAGGATATCTTTGATCTTGTCTATACAGCAGACAGAGCATTAAATTGATGGCAGTTAGAAACACTCTTTCATAGAGTACTTCAGAATTTAGAAACTACTAACTGCAAGTATGTATATATTATAGAAGAACACCAGAGGGCAATAAATTACTTGTCAGTATACAGAGCTCAATATTTAATGTTAAAAATTCCAACTAATTCCAGCCCATTTGGGACTGGCGTATTCGAAAATTATGAAAAATTTATTCTCTAAATAATATATATACCTTTGCAGGCCTTGATACAGAAGCTCTCCTGGGCCTGTGCCAACATTAGTTGAATGAGAGCAGTGGTTGACTCGGCAGATAGGTCAGGGGTCGGCGCTCGCTGGAGATGAGCGAAGACTTGTTCCTGGAGCAGCTGGAATGTCCCCGCAGCTCCCTGAAATTTAGCAGCGATGGGGTTAATTTAAAGAGACAGAGGGTTATGGTTAAAACTCAAATAGTCTTGTGCTTAATGTGCAATTAATGTTATAGTACATGTGATTAACAGTGCATTATAGCAACCAGAGAGAGAGAGAGAGAGAGAGAGAGAGAGAGAGAGAGAGAGAGAGAGAG
>JAODVQ020093731.1:2212-17129 GCA_025400075.2 Phenganax stokvisi
GCCCTGTGGATGGGGTTAAGAAGAAAGAAAGAATGGTATATATATAGATGGGAAGGTGCCCTGTGGTCTGTGGATGGGGTTAAGAAGAAAGAAAGAATGGTATATATAGATGGGAAGATGGAGCATTATAAGCTGAAAGCTAGAAAGACGGTATATAAACACACTTCTTGTGATTGGCTGTTCCAAGTCTTTCTTGCAGAGCCTGGTCTATCCTCATGCCCCTCAGTTGGACTTTTAACTACGTATGTCTCATCGGTGACCACCTCCTCCTTCTCAACCACTAAGCCAGTATTGAGCAATTCACTTTTCAGACCACTGTCAGTTTTTTTGCCACCACCAGGAGGATACTCATCGCCTGTTGATTCAGTTGGAGACAGAGAGCTTGCCAGAGCCTGCCCAGACACTACAACACCCTCTCTTTCCCTTTCTTTAGATTCTGTAGTTACAATCTCCAACTTCGAGTGGCTCTTTTTGTGTATCTGTTTCTGGTCCCTGGAAGGTTTTGGGGAACTAGTTCGAGGGATGTATCTGGAAGGAGAGACACTACCGGGCCTTCTGCTCTGTCTAGTATTGACAGAGGAGCCAGGTGGATTACTGGCTGTTCTTCTTTGAGAAAGTGGAGTAGAACTTCTTGTTTTACTACTAGTAGGAGCAGTAGTAGTCTTGGTGGATGTATCTTCATGTGGAGAAACACTGCGGTTCTTTGTCCTGGCACTACCAACAGATGAGCGAATGGGGGAGGAGTCAGCTGAACGCACACTCCTCTTCCACTTAGATGGAATAGTTTTCGAACGACGAAGTCTTGTTGTTGTGCCCACTGTCCATGCCGTGCTGGTTGGCTTCTCCTGTTCTTCGCCTCTTTCTCTTGTGTTCAATGAAGCAATGGGTTTTGAAGGACGATGGCTAGTAGGACTCTGAGGTGGTGATATACTCCTAAGAATCTGAGGCTCACTGTGTTTTGCCGGTTTTCGTGGTGAGCCCTCTTTCATAGTTGTTACTATAGGGTCTTCTTTGTCACCATTGCTGTCTCCTACCCACCAACTGGGCCGGCCATAAAGACTGCTCACCTCGGCCAGTTGTGGTGTGTTTGATGAACTGAGAGAGACAGCCCGGCGACCGTCTTTCCTCTGAGGAGGACAATGAGAAGGAGGAGGAGAATTTTTATGAGCACTTGGATCTCCACCAGCACCTGGTCTATCCAGAGAACTTGATCTACTATTCAGATCTAGCTTGGGGTGGGCATTGGGTGTATTAGATTGAAAGGCTGGTGATATTTGTGTAGAGGGCAATCCCTGAGAGGAAGAGGAGGAGGAGGGGGAGGGTGTAGGTGACTGGAGAGGAGTCGGAGTGAGTGGATACGAAGGTAGGAGGTGAAGTGGAGTAGAAGGTACAGGTGAGGCAGGGACAACCGATCCATACGGACTCACATACCCAGTAACCAATGGAGCTGTCGTAGTCACATGACCGGTCACATGACCCATATGTGACACAGCATATATTGTCTGCACCGGGGAAAAACATTCCAGAGTGATAGTGTTACAATTACAATTTTACCAAAATGGAGCTTTGCTGATTGTACTATATAGAGTAAAGCAGGCCACTCCACAAACACAGATAGAGGCACACTATACAAGTAGTATTTGGTCACATGTCACTCAACAGCTCTTAAAGACATTATTGTATGTACTATATCTAGCTATGGTATATAAACTCTCCTCATAGTATTATAGAGGCACTGCTCTGATGTGGTGTATTGTGGGTTTATAGTCAGGCACATTGCAAGCAGTTGTTATCTGACCTGAGGTAATAGTACAGGCTGTCCTGCTGGTAGTATAACTGATGGCGAATGAGAGGCTGTGGCCATGGGGACATATTGAACCCCACCAGACACCTGCAAAAACAATAATGCACATGAGAATGTACAACGAGAAACCACTTTTAACTCTTTGTATAACAAAAACCTTTCTGTAACAGACAGTCAATGATTCACTGGAAACTCTTTCACACAACAGAACCTCTTTATAATGGACAACACTCTATGAAGATCCACTAAGACTGGACATATACCAGTAGAACGATGAACCTCTCTCCACACAAAAAACATATCTACCTGAGGACACATGATGCATTTTGTAATATCCCAATGGTGTCCACTGTTATAGTAAACTAATACAGTGGAACCTCTCTATAATGGACAACTTGATAGTGGGGCCAAGATACTTGGCTGTTATAGCAGGGTGTCCATTCAGGAGGGGGGGTTACAAATATATTGATCGGTACTAAGTTGAGACATAGAAATTTGTCTGTTATATCAATATGTCTGCTATAGAGGGGTGTCCATTAAATGAGGTTCCACTGTATATGGCGTATTATGTTATGCATCTGCAGTTTGCACCTAACATATACATACAGGAATGTGCATTAACTACTATTAGAGTCTCGTGACATACACATACAATGTTACAGGTGCCAATTATCTGGGTGATAGAATACACAGTTAATCATTGGCAACAAAAATTGCTAGTCTGGGCACGTTAGTTTGTGTAGGAGGAGGAGGAAGAAAATCCACCCGGGCATTGTCATGAGTTCGTCCGGAAAATATTTGTCTAAGTGGTCACATTCATTCTTAGCAAGCACGTGCTGGCTGAAGTGAAGGACAGTCCTGGCTATGTGTGAAATCGACCACTAACAATTTTTATACTTGTTGTAAGGTGTAGCAATTCCAGAGCAACGGTATATTATGGTCATGAGTGGTCAGATTGAAATTTTATTACAAAAGTGGTAGGATTTTCCGGGATTTTCCAGGTCTTACCCAAACTTCTAAGACAAAGGTTAAAGTTTTGTAAAACAGCATGACTCTATATGTATGTGTGTTTGTATGTAGTTTTTTTCATGAAATTGAATGTTAAAGAAATTCAAAGAACTTGAATTTGCTGTTTCTATACCCTACCCTTTCAAAATCTATTCCCATTCTCCTTCGAGAGTCAACAGAGACCTTTGCTAACCATGCTGAAACTCCCCACGTTTCCATCCATAGAGCAAAATATTGATGCAGTATGAGGCATACAACCAGAGGGAGAGCACTGGAGCATTCTATTCCCTTTGTCATGTGAATCAGTTAGTGTAGAAACATTAAGAAATAGCTAAGTGTACATTAGGACAATCCTGTACAAAGAATGAACTGCACTGGATAGTACTTAAACACACTGCCTCCTTTACACATTGATTTGAAGCCTGGTTAGGAAACTGGGTTAGGTTTATATATAAACATTATAAACCGGTTTTCAAACCACTTTGTTTCTACACACTCGTAACATAAACCTGTTTAGGAAATGTACGTGTAAACGGCACATGGTTTGTGTGAAATGTGAATTGGCTTCCAAACCGGTTTAATTTTGTTCATGTAAACAGGGCTCACGAAACCCAGCGTTCAGGGATGAGTATATACATTCAATTCCTACAGTACCTTCATCATGTGACAGGCTACTCCTACCCTCATCATGTGACAGGACTAATTGGCTTAGTAACACCACCAGAGCATTCATGTCTACAGAAGACTTACTATACACAAACATACATAGTAAAGATACTACAATGTACATGGGTAGTATACAATGTGTAGTGTGGGTTCGGAATTCATAGGCGGGCCATAGTGTGGGTGGCGTGATCAGGAATATCATAACAGAGAGTCACATGAGTTACCACTACACTAATCATACTAAACTACACACCCATGGTAAAACTATATTTTGTAAGACGTGTTTCTCTTGAGCAGACCAATTGCTAATAATATATGTATGTGCATAGAGCTTACATACCTCTCATAGTATATCAACGCGGTATAGAGGGAAGTTTTAGAGGAGTGCAAATTACGGCGTTTTTCGCAGACTGAAAAACTTTAAACCATGAATGTATGCAATGACATAGTTGTAGCTACACATGGCATGTGCTAGTGCACAAAAATAAAACTGCGGAAATGTAATTTTGCGAAAATTTTTCATCTTCAAAAATTTCCATATCAGAAGCTGACTCACGTACGTACAGTATTCTTCTAGGGTCTTGCAAACTTAGATTGTAATGAGTAGTGGCTAAGACTGCTTTGGACCAGGATATATAAGAATTATGTATATATCATCTTTATACTAGTAGCTCAGGGAAAGTCCTTGGTGACAGTCATTTTGTGGAACCTTTTCAATCACAGCTAAACTATGAATTCCCTATACACAGAAAGGTTTATGCAATACATAGTAAGTAAGAATGAACTCTGATTAGCCAGCTTATATACCAAGAATGCTCCATGTGACTGGTGTGACTGCATAGTAATGAATAGTAGTAAGACTGAGATGACAATACACTATAACAGAGTATAAGGAGTTGGACCTGAGCCAGTGGAGTTTGAGTATAGTATGCATAATATCTCATCACAATAGAAATCGCACCACGTATATATTTAGTGCATGCAGCTCTTCTTATATCACCTCTTAAAACTATCTACATTGTGTGTTGGACTAATCCTGCTGGCAACTCAGCACCTGCTTCTTACCATCCCACACATGGAGTCCATATAAACATAACCAGTCTCTTAGTGTATAAGATTATTCACAAGGGTCACAAGACAGATTTCAAACTCAAGGGAGGTTCTATGGCACAGCAGGTGTTTGATATTATGAGGTATTACTGAGAATGCTATGAATTACATTAGTCGGAAGCACATGACTTCAATAAAAACTCAGCCTCCTCAGAATGAATTTGCTTCTCTGTGAACCAGTGAGCAAGCACGCAAAATGAGGGTTATACAAACGTATGCAATGACAAAACATATGTCTGGGCCCTACTACACTTGACTTGTATACAGAAACTCCACATGAAGCTTTTAACCTAAAGAAGGAACTACTTGTATATACATGTACATCTGAGATAGATGTGTCTATTATAACCACTAAAACAGCTGAGCAAACGCTAAACAGGGAAAACAACGTAAAGCAAGCATTTCCTAGTAATCTAACCAGCAATATGCCCGTTAGTAACGGATCAAATCTTTTGAAAAGTAAAAGTAAGAGAAACAGAGTGGGACAGCTGAAGAATCAATGAGATAAGGCAAGGCAAGGCAAGGCAAATGCACGAAGAAAAATTCAATGTCATCCAGAACAGCTCCTTTGAACAGCTCCTTTTTCCAAGGAACTGAATTAGCTACTCTGGATGGGACTCGAACCCATGACATTCTGCAGACCGGGCGAGTGCTCTACCACTGAGCTATATACCAGATATACGATTACATTCTGCCTACACCATACATACATATACCTGAAGCGGTTGTTCTTGGTGTGAGGTTTGAGCCGAAATAGATAAAGGAACATCAGATGATGGAGGAAGAGGATTGAGAGAGGAAGATTGGTTTGGTACTGTTGAAGAGTGATGGGAGGTGGAAATAGGCTCCACCCTCTTTACATTAAAGAGGTGACCTTTATCTAAATGAGGAACTCAATTGAGATATACTCTGCCGATTGCACTAACAGAGCATACCATATCCAAATCTGAGCACATCTCCATGATGAAGAGTTGCCACGCTATTGCTCAAGGGAAGATCATTAAGAAAAGTCTACAGCAAAAGACGTAATACTTTTGAAAAAGTGATGGACATATCTTGCTTTTTTCTGACCCCATTTGAGGTTCCCAGGTCATGAATAAGAAAACTCCCTTTCCTCTCGTCCCACTTTATGATCGAGTGCTTCTTCTCCACGGCCTGGGACTGCAAAAGAATAAAGAATACAGGGCCATTCTAATTAATACCCGCCTTACCAGGACCTGAATGTCACAGTACGCAGCTCTGCCGATCGTCAGGCCGTCGCCTTCTTTGCTCAGTCTCCATACCCTGTCATTGCTGCCGCCCAGCCCCCTGCTCTCGTTGAGCTGCCACGCAGCAGCCATCTAGCACCGTCTTCAGCCTTGGTGTCTTACTGTCGAAACATTACATTCTAGTGCTGTATGGTTTGTAGGTAGGTGGTTATGCTACCATGGTGTATACAGCTCATTATAAAGGTGACCACGAGTAGCCAGGTCTTCTGGTGTAGCTACATAGCTCTCTTTCCTGATACTAATCTCCCTCGTCATTAATATACTTCAGTCTCTCACTCAAAAATATTATTTATAAAAACAAAACATCTACATAAATATTATGGGATATAGAATAAATCTTTAGTTCAACAAATTAAGTGTTATAGAGTCTTTTCCTAGACGATGGGGTAGGATGCGTCGGTGGCAATGCCGCAGTTGTTGTTGCGGTTCCTGCTCATGTAGATGTAGCCTTGCATCCCCCAGCTTGTGCCCCAACTGTTCTTCACTATATAGAAGTCCTGGGAGTCTTGTGACCCATACCCAACAGCCAAGACACCATGATCCAACTCGGTCTGAGAGCATTCAGGCTCATAGTAGACTCCACTCTGGTACATCTGGAAACTCTGGTGGGAGGCATCAATGGCAACTGAGATTGGGCCGACAGTTTGGATGGCCTGGGTAAGGGCATTCTCGTCCTCGTGGGCGATATCTTTGTAGCTCTTCTCTGTAGCTCCCACATTGGCAGTTTTGAAGCGACATTTCTCATCGCGAGCCACGTAGGGGTAGCTCTGCTCAGTGTCAATGCCACCGTTTTTAATGACATATTCGAAAGCATCGTCCATAAGGCCACCATTGCAACCCTCATTACCCTCGGCTCCAGAGCAGTCTACGAGGTTCTGCTCGCTGAGGGAGACCAGTGTCCCGGTTTTCAGAGCATGTTGTCCTTCAAGAGAACCAGTGGTACTGAAAGCCCAGCAGGAACCGCACTGTCCTTGGTTCTTTATTCCCGTCACAATCCCCTTAGTACGCCAGTCAACGTCTATTTCAGTGGGCAGTCCTGGCTTAGCATGGAAGACTTTGGTAGTATTTGAGCGACGCCGAGAGCGATAGCCGTTGAAGGTTTTCGCAAATTCGGCTCCATCCATGTCGGCATATTCGTTCATTCCGAGAGTGAAGCCTAGGCGGGCGGCCAGGTTCTCGTTGTGCATGTCCACGTATTTCTTGTTGGCTTGCCAGATGGCGTGGCGACGAAGCTCAGTCAGATCATCTGCGTAAACCTTGCCATGCTCCTGCAGAATGCAGACATTCAGTTAAAAACGTAGCCACCTAGCTAGAGTGAACATACCCTCTTCCAGGACTCCCAGCATTCTGGGAAATCGAAGGCCATCGCAGTAGCTACGAGTGCCAGTACAATCAGTGCCTGCTTCATGACTGAAATCTTTCTCGTCTGCGGGGCTAGAAAAGTGAGACTATACAACAGAGAAGACAAAACTGCAGCCACAACAGGGCGGATTTATAAAGGCGCTGCACTTTCGCGCACACGCCCCCCCGAAGAGAGAAATGTAGCTTTTTGCGCATGTGCACGAAAAGACGTTTATTATCATTACGCAACTATACACTAGTAAACACACACACTCTAATCCCAATATTTTTTCAGTCAAATTTAGTTATTCCTTCACTATTGGATAGGATGCCTTTGAGGCAATGCCGCAGTTGTTGTTGCGGTTCCTGCTCATGTAGATGTAGCCTTCCATCCCCCAACTAGTACCCCAACTGTTCTTCACTATGTACATGTCCTCGCCATCAGCAGTTCCATACCCAACGGCCAAAACGGCATGGTCAAGCTCAATAGTGGAGCATTCTGGCTCATAGTAGACCCCGCTGCTGTACATTTGAAAGCTAGCATGGGATGCATCAATTGCAACAGAGATCGGGCCAACAGTGGCTATGGCATCGGTCAAGGCCTGCTCGTCGTCTTGTTGGACCATGTTGTAGCTCGAGCAGGTGGATCCCACATTTGAAGCCTTGAAACGACATTTTTCGTCTCTGGCAACGTAGGGATAGGAGGTCTCCGTGTCTACACCACTGTTCTTGATGACATACTCAAATGCCCAGAATGGCCAGCCACCATTGCAACCCTCATCTCCTTCAGCCTGGGAGCAGTCCACCAAGTTCTGCTCGCTTAGAGATACCAGGTTTCCAGTAGCTTTGAAATGCTGCCCCTCGAGACCTCCCGTAGCGCTGAAAGCCCAGCAGGAACCACATTGACCCTGGTTCTTTACCGGAGTGACGTAGCCCTTGGTACGCCAGTCGACGCTAGTCGGGAGGTCTGCGCCAGGGGTCGCTGTGTGGCGTTTCACGCTGGGATCTACGGTCGGGTTTCCGATCAGACCTGTTAGCTGTTTTGCGAATTCAGCCGAGTCGAGATCCGCGTATTCGTTGATAGCGAGAGTGAAGCCTAGGCGAGCGGCCAGGTTCTCGTTATGCATGTCCACGTACTTCTTGTTAGCCTGCCAGATGGCGTGGCGACGGAGCTCGGTTAATTCGTCTTGGTAGTTCTTGCCATATTTCTGCAGGTCATAGTGTAGTTTGTCGATTTACAACATTTCTACTAGCTAAGAACTTACATCCTTCCAGGCCTGCCATTCTTCAGGGAAATCAAAGGCTGCAGCAAGTGCAACAAGAGCAGAGAGGAGAATCGCGAATTTCATCGTTCCTTCAAGGGATGGCTTAGGCAGAGGGATAGCACTTCACGTTGGACTACGCGGAGGAAGGAATTGGCTAATAGCACACTTTTATTGGCTCACGCCCACAAGATGGTCATATGATCGGAGGATGACTATGCACACGGTATATAGCATATTCTAGCTAGCGAAGCAGATGGTAATGTTTATATACTGCAAAGACTACTACATAATACTTTAGTCAACAATAAATTTAACAGTTTCATGTATATACAGCAGGCTGGTTTTTAGTTAGCCTTCACTATGGGGTAGGAGGCATCGGTAGCAATGCCACAGTTGTTGTCGCGGTTCCTGCTCATGTAGATGTAGCCTTGCATTCCCCAGCTAGTACCCCAACTGTTCTTCACTATGTACATGTCCTTGCTATCATCAGTTCCATACCCAACAGCCAGGACACCGTGATCCAACTCAGTCTGTGAGCAGCTACGTTCATAGTAGACTCCTTTATTATAGAACTGGAAGCTATTGTGCGAGGCATCAATGGCAACGGAAATTGGTCCAATTTCGGCTATGGCCTGTGTAAGTGCATCTTCATCCTTTGATTGTACGTCAACAAAACTAGAGCAGGTGGAACCAATGTCTTGAGATTTGAAGCGACATTTCTCATCGCGAGCCACGTAGGGGTAGCTCTTCTCAGTGTCAATGCCATGGTTTTTCATGACATACTCAAAAGCATCGTCCATAAGACCACCATTGCAACCCTCGTTACCCTCCTTTCCCGAGCAGTCTACGAGGTTCTGCTCGCTGAGGGAGACCAGTTTCCCAGTAGCATTGAAATGCTGTCCCTCTAGTGAGCCTGTAGCACTAAAAGCCCAACAGGAGCCGCACTGCCCTTGGTTCTTTATTCCCGTAACGTATCCCTTTGTACGCCAGTCCACACTGCTGGGTATATTGGCCCTTGGAGTAGAGGTAAACACCCTTGATGGTTGAGCACGGTTTGGGCGATTGCGATATCCCGTGAGCTGCTTGGCAAACTCAGCTGAGTCTAGATCGGCGTATTCGTTAATCGCTACCGTAAATCCGACCGTTGGGGCGACGTGAGCATTGTGCTCGTCCACGTACTTCTTGTTCGCTTGCCAGATGGTGTGTCGGCGGAGTTCAGTAAGCTCATCTGGGTATACCTTTCCGTGTTCCTATGAGAAATGAGCAGGTTTTGGAGAATGATTACGACTGAAGAGAGAAGCCGGGATGTGGACTCACCTTCTTCCAGAGCTCCCACTCTGCAGGGAAGTCGAAGGCAACGGTTGTAGCCACGACTGCGGCAAGGACGAGGAAAGCCTTCATATTGCTTGTTATAGGACAAGGTTAGCTAAAAGGTTCACACAAGCCAGTAGTCTCTCGGGGGAAAAAGCAGAGCTAGAGGATATCATGTGACTGTCATTTACGGCGCATGTGCAGTTAGGGGTCAAGTGTTTCGAGCTCAAGGTCAATACACTCGCGAGACCGGCGGGAAATGCAAACTCCAGGCAAATGAAATGAGAAGTTACTTCACAAGAATCAAGAGGCTGCAATAATGTCAAAGAAAGCTACTTCTGCACGAACATCTGCGCGTACTGGCGGTAAAGGAAGCAATAACAAGATTCGACTCGCGAAACGACTCCTAGAATGGAGTAAAGAAGAAATGAAGTATGCCAGCGAGAGTGAAGAAGACTCTTTATGCCAGGAAGATATACAGTTGTAAGTTAGCATTTTTATTACAGCTGCATTGAAATAAAACTCGACCAAGGAGCGATTTGTTTCTATTAAGAGCACACTATTCTTTATGCGCATGTGCAGATTATTGCGCGGGGAATTAGCGGAATTGTTGGAGTTTGTTGTCAACCAAGTCAAAGAACCGAGGTGAATTCTAGGTGTCTCCTTTACTGAAATTATGCCATTTTTTTCTTGTCTGCAGCAAGGCTGAGGTGATTCGAGGCAACCTAGCTCTGTGAGTTGCTGCAATAAGTGTGCACTGGTGCAGTTAATCAGTCAGGAGGACTAGTTATTGTTTGACCATTGCCTTGTTGAGGAGTTTATTCCATACATGTTTAATGGAGGCCATTAGTATGTTTCTTTGCATGTGTGCTAGAGGCTTAAGTTTATAATATTTTAAGGAAGTGTAAGAGCATGAATATGGTGATATTTGAGGCATAAGGGTGCAGTGACCAATAATTTTGCAATTATTTTGTTGTTATTGTATCAGCTTCCGTTTTGTGTTTCACAGACATAATGTAGTTGTAGGTGCAGGAAGAGAAGGGGAAGGTAGTGGTGGAGGAGGAGGAGGTAGTGGAGGAGGTGGTAGAGGGAGATTGGTGATGGAGGAAGAGAGAAGCAGATTGGAAAAAGAGGAGGCATCTCTTAAGATGGCAGTAGAGCAGTTGACGAAGGATGTCACTAGACTCAGAGAAAATATTACTAATCTTTGTTAGTCATACGTAGATAATTCTGAAGAGAGGATATTATCAACTCTCTGTCCTCTCTTCAGAGGTCGTGCTCATTAGGATAAAATGGGCTACATGGGAGATTCTAGTAGTGGTGGTACGTAGTGCCTTATCAGTGGATGGTCCTCTTAGCATACTCCTTGCTTTGAATTGGATTTACCCTATGACTTAGTGACAGTGGAACCCTGCTTAATGGTTGACACACCTCTATATTGTGGACACCTTGATATAATGGACAAACTAAGTTACTATTGAAAGCCTCCCGAGTGGCCACCCTTCTATAGACGTATAATAGACAGCATTCCTTCCAAAATTGTCCCTTATGGAGAGGTTCCTCTGTATACATACAGCCAATGTTAGACGCAGTGTAGAGGATTCTGTGGCAAGTGTTTCCCGAGGCTCCGCCCTCATTTCTGCCCACTCCTTTGTTTGTGAGGAGATGGTTAGAGCTCTACAGGAGTTCAGTCGAAGGATTAGAGCCAGAGTTGAACTCTTCCAAAGGTTTCTCCTCCTCACATTGTCCTCATCTTCCTATTCTTTCTTTTCTCTCCTCCTATTATTGCAAAGAATGATTTAGCTAGAATTGAGCTCTCTCCTTCCTTGTGGCTTCATTTTCTCTGTCTTCCTAATCTTGTTACCTCTACTCCTAAGGATGGGTTCACGATGGACCACACGACATGCTTTGTGTTTTGTTGTGACGTGCATATTGTGAACGCTCTCTGTAAATGTGCATGCAACGTGATGCATACATAGCAACATATGATTTGATTTTTTTTCTATTCTGTTGCATCTGACATGCGTACATGCAACACAACACACGTGGGGCCTTGTTCTATATCGTGAACCTGCCTTAAGACTATGAATTTGAATGATGTCCAGGAATGCCTAGCTCTTCCATAAGGTCCCCCATATCTATTTACTGTTCTATTCACTATTCTATGTGTATATGTTATACAGTATATAGTGCACTGAGCCTCTGTTTTCAAGTCCGCTCGTGGGGATCATTTAACCTTTGCCTGCTGGGCCTACGAAGCCCAGGTGCACCTTGGTGCAATGATGATTGTGGTTATCATTTAGTGTTCCATGCCTCATAGAGGCTAATTATTGATCAGAGTGAGAGAGTCTGCAACTATCAGCTTACTGCAGACAGTCTGTTACAATCCTTGGTTTCAATTATAGACCAGAAGGCAGAGAAATGTGCTACTATCCCAGGCTGGATAGAGGTGAAGGAGAGGCAGTTGAGGGAGGAGGGAAGCCTGCTGCACTAGATTCTGCCTGCACTGTACGTAAGTTAGAAAGAAGACACAATGGCTATATGTGCAATGTTTAATTCTTCATGTGTGTGGATTTTAAAAGTTAATAGCAGTTTATAAAGGATAAATTAAGGAATTTTAACTAAAGATTGGACCAATCAAAATCAATGGGAAGATATACTATGTACTTGTAATAAACAAACTTAGTCTTTATTATCATACTTTTACACTCCTTTTAATGCTCGAGAGAGTATTACTTAGTATAATGGTGAATTCATAATATAGCGTGCAGCTATGTGCACAGGGGAATGACATATTGCCCAGCTGAAACATACCGCGAGGATAGAATTGGATTCTAAATACATGACGTGGACCGCACAGCAAATGGTGAACCCAGCTTTAGGTGTACGTACATCAGTATGACGTGCAGAGATGATCAAGGAAAAGCTGTTCTCCTCTATCATTTCAATGGATACTAGTTATTTCATGGTCTTACACTGCTAGAACGTGTAGTGCACTATCAACGTCCATTCTGTTCATAATACCATATCTACGGTTTGTTCGCGGGATCCGGAGCCACGTAACTTTGCAAGCACCTGCAGTAGAACCAATAGAGACAGGTAGATTCTACTCATCATGCATTGTACTTAGAAAATTGCCTTAAAACATATACATAGCAATGTCATAGCATACTTTGGACAGGTAAGGCAAATGTGGTATGTAAAGATGATTAAAAGTTTTGTAAGGGTTGAGTGTAGGATGACTGATGAGTGAGTATTGGTAAAGTATTGTATAATGTTGGAGCTATGCTGTGTGTAATTCCTCTGTACTGAGGCCTTTCCTCTCTGTCACACGCCCCCATCTACAATGGGACTCCTGTCTCAGTGTGATATATTGTAGTAGGCAGTGAGAGAGTGGTTCATTGACTGGCCACATCCTGCTATGTGCATCCCTACTGGGCCCACTATTTAACCTGCCCCATGGTGAGGCACAATTGCCTACTCAATTGTGGTCTCAGGTATGGTAGGGACATGTGACCGTACACCTTTAATACACCTACATACACCCAAATAGAGAGGTACCTACATTATTAGTTGGCAGTGGTTGGCTTCAGGAGATTTTGAACTTATTTTAGAGTGTACACTTGTGTTACTGATAGCACGAACATTCTCAGTTTTAAACTTGCAAACTAAGCTGAGTCTGAGCACCAAATTTGATCAGCTATTAATATGATTGAGAGAAACCTTCAGCTCTTCACACATTCCTAAAGCCTACACTATTATGTAATTCTTTAATGTTTGTGGAAGGTTGGGAATGTTGTACGTGCAGTGCATACATAATTGATATGTAAGGAACACACATTTTAGTTGTACATGTTATAGTGCATTATAGTGAGCTAAGCATACAGCTGAATGCACAGACTTCCAAGCAGTTTATGAGATGTTATCTAGGATACAAAATATGCTTTGTAACGATTATATATGAGCATAAAATATGCAATTTCTCAATCTTGGCGTGTTGAGTATTTGATGTACCGTATGTATACATACACTCTTTAGTACACTGCTGTTGGAAAGGGACCAAATATGTACCCATTGTATAGGTCTCCAAGGTATTGTTACTATGGTAGAAAGTATGAAAGTTGTGATGAGTTTAGTTGAAAGTGAAGGGGATTTTGAGGCTTAGTAACTGAAATGTGAGAAATTGAAGTTGAGAAGTATTCTTTCCTAATTCCAAGCTAGTAGTAAAAGTTATGACACATATACTATTGATATTGTATCTTGAATGTGTGCTTATAAGGCGTGCATATATCACTGCTCTCCAAGAGGTAAAAAAAATTATCTGGAAAAGTAAAGTGAATACAGGTTATTTATATTTTTCTGTACACATATGACACAGGTAGATGCCGTATGCCATAAATAGTATGCCCTCAAATACTGGACATTCGTATACCATGAATTGATGGATAGTGTCAGGAGCTTATGAGCTGCCCGAAGCTCCTGATAGTGTACATACATACACCTGTAATCCAGAATGTTTCAGTGATAATGTCACTGGGTAACTGTTATAGCAGAGGATGAATCATTAAAGAATCCAATAGATTGGAGATGCATTCGCCTATATGTGGTGTGAATCACATTATCATTCTGCCTGAAATCTTCCTTTTTGCACCTGCTCTATATACAATGCTTACTCCATCTCCTCCTCCCTCCTTCTCTCTCTCACACAGACTTCATTTCCCCCTCCCACACTTTTTCAAAAACTACTACTCTCAAGTCCGAGTCCGAGTGAGTGTGTGTGTTAACACAGAGACCTTATTCTGTGTGCACACATTAGTCACCGGAGTGAATGGCTTGAGTGAAGTCATGGCCCAAGGAACTTGGAGAGAGCTGGTACAGTAATGATTCCTTAGTGTGTGTCCTGTGTCCTAGTTAGGTAAAGAGTTGGTATAGAGCTATAGCTCTTCCAGTGAATCATCAGAGAGTGGTTTGTCACCATACACACCCACTATAATCTCCATCTTCCTGTTCCCTCCGGCTATATATGTAGTCGTAGTATGGAGTGGGTGTATAATACATGCAAGAGGATGGAGAGAAGGCTGTGAATGCATGCATAATAGTGTGGATAATAGGTGTGGAATGGACTGGTGGTTTGTGGTCTGGTG
>JAODVQ020093837.1:0-17128 GCA_025400075.2 Phenganax stokvisi
AGCGCGTCCTGATCCGCGCGTGAAAATGAACTGCCGAGTTCGCGAATATACTGATCGGAATTGCGCTGCCCATCAAACCAGAAAAAGCCGCGCATCAGCAGACGGAAGAAAGCTTCGTTGCCGCTCGCCAACTGAAAAAGCCGACCGTAGAAGGCGTGCAGGGCGCGGAATCCCTGGTCGTGATCGAGCGGCGGCAGGCAACTGACCACCGCGCAGCGCCGCACGATTTGCGGAAAACGATAGGCGCAGGCCAGCGCGTAGGGCCCGCCGGCCGAATAACCCAGCAGGGCGAAGCGCTCCAGCTTCAGCGCTTTGCTCAGCAGCATGACATCATCAACGACGTCCATGAGGCCGCGGCCCGGCTTGCGCGTCGACATGCCGAATCCGGGTCGATCCACGCCGATCAGCCGCACGCCGAGGCGCAGGAGAATCGAATCATCGGGATGGCGCAGGCTGTGGTTGCCCCAAAGGTCATGGAAAAGGAATACCGGCTTCCCCTCAGGATCGCCGTATTCGGCAAAACCAAGACGCCGCCCGTCCGCTAGCTGCGCTTGCCGCGCTGTGGCCACTTGAGCCAATCTGGGCATGTTCAATCCACCGCGTGATTTCTAGTGGCGAGCGTACAAGATTTCCCGCGCTGACGATAGTCCATATCGGCCCTACCGGGGATAGACAGCGAGGATTGTAGGGACAGCGTCAAAGGAAGGTTGGAAGTAATCGGCAGCCGGCAGCGCCAACATGGTTGAGCCGCCGCCATCAAGATTGACCGCGGTGACGATCTCAAGCCCGGCCCCGGGCAGGAAGGCGCTCAGATCATGCAGCGAAAGACCCAGAAAGGGCGAAATCATGATCAAAATTTTGCCGCTCTTGTCTTCGGCAATTAGCGTACGGCGATTGCGCTCGCCATGGGTCGATCCGACATAAGCTGGCTGTCCCTGATCCACCAGCAGCGGAAAACCCTGGATGGCTTCTTGGACGGAGCTGTCAATTTGCGATTCCGGCGACAAAGAGCTTGTCACGGTTGGCGACCCACTGCGCTGGACGAACAGCCCGCCACGATCGCTATACGCCGCGCTGTATCGAATGCCATCGCTGACAACGGCGCCCAGGGCCCGGTGATCGCGGTCAAAAAAGTTGGCGTTGATGATGAGACTGGCGCTAGGTTCAAGCGCCCGCCAACCAGCCACGCTCAGCGGATCGCCCTCGCGGTAAATCGCCCGGAAGCGGAAGCGCCCTGGATCAATGCGGATGACGACAATCTGCGCCAGATCATCGCCATTCGGCAGGAGTGTGCGCCATTCCATGCCGTCGGCAATCAATTGCCAAGCCGATTCAGCAGTAGCGGTCGGCGCTTGCGGTGGCGCAGATGGGGTTCTCAGGCTGCAGCCGGTCAGCAGCAGCGCGGATGCCAATACACACAAGCCTGGCCAAGCCCACGCCCACGCAAAATACCTGATCTCTCGCAGTGATCTTGCTTCCCGCCCCGTCGAAACCGGTAGGGGCGACTCGGTGAGTCGCCCACCCGCCCGCAACATAAACAGGAGCGGCAATCTCGCCCACAGGAAGCCTCTTCTTAGCATCGGCTTTTCATGCGCACAGCGCTATTTTCAGGCAAGTTTGTCGGCGATATTGCGGATGCGCTCAACCGCTTCCTTGAGCTTGCTGAAGTCCTCGGCGAATGAAAAGCGGATATGCGCAGCCTCGGTGACGCCAAAGGCGCTGCCGGGCACCCCGACCACCACCGCTTCATCCAGGATGATATTGGCCACTTCTTCGCTGGACTTGCTGGTTGCGTTCACCTTGGGAAAGGCGTAAAAGGCGCCTTCAATGTCCGGGCTCGACATATTGGGAATGTCATTAAAGGCCTGCACCATGAAATTGCGGCGTTCTTCGTATGATTGACGCATCATCTCGACGCAGTCTTGCGGCCCCGTCAGCGCGGCAACGGCGGCATGCTGCGTAAAGGTGGCGGCCGAGGTGGCGGTCTGCGAATTGAATTTGCCGGCTACGGCTACCAACTCGGTCGGTCCGGCTATCCAGCCCAGGCGCCAGCCGGTCATGGCGTAGGCCTTTGACATGCCGTTGATGACGACAACACGATCGGCGATCTCAGGAATTGAGGCCAATGACACCGCCGGGCGGCCGTCGAAGTTCAGCTTTTCGTAAATCTCGTCAGATATGATGTATAGGTCATGCTCCAGCGCCAGGGTCGCCACTGCTTCAATCTCGGCGGACGAGAGCATGTGCCCGGTGGGGTTGCAAGGCGAGTTGATGATGATCGCTTTGGTCCGTGAGTTGACGAATTCGCGCAGATGCTCAAGGCGCAGCCGATAATTGTCGGCGCCTGTGGTTTCAACCGCCGCCGGCACGCCGCCAACCATAGTCGTGATTGTCGGATAGCTGACCCAGTAGGGCGCGGGGATCAAAACTTCGTCGCCTGCGTCGAGCATCGCTTTGAGCACCAGAAAGAGCGCCAGCTTGCCGCCCGGCGTGACGATGATATCACTCATGGGATCAAGGCGAATGCCATTGTCGCTTTCCATTTTTACCGCAATGGCCTCGAGCAGCGGCCGTATGCCTTTAGATGGCGCGGCATAGCGGGTTTCGCCATCGCGCAGCGCTTTCACAGCGGCTTCAACGATATGCGGCGGGGTATCAAAGTCGGGCTCGCCGCCGGCCAGGCCGATCACCGAATGGCCTTCCGCCGCCAGCTGTTTCGCCTTGTCGTTCATCGCAATCGTCGGCGATTTGGATATCTTCTTTGCCAGTAGGCTTGGGCTTGGCATTGCTTAACCTCGTCAGTGATCGAAATCATTACGAATCCCAAGAAGTGTAGCCGCTTTGACGCGGTGATAAAAGGGTAGGCAGCGTCGTTTGGGAATCAGCGGAAAAGATCTTCCGGGCGGGAAGATCAGGCAGTATATGCCACTATGAATCAAAGTTGGCGCTTGGTAAAATGCCGGCGCGCGAAATCAATCCTGACCGTACAAAAGATTCACAAGAAAGGAATCCACATGACTAGAAACACCGTTACTATTGCGCTCTTGCTCCTTCTGGCGCTATTGACAGCGCTACCGACTGCCCTGGCGCAGGACAACGTAGACATCTACGGCCGTGAATTGCCGATGGATGCCGCTCCTTACGAGATGCAGGTTTACCGCAACCTCTGTGACTCCGCGCGGCAAGAGACGTCGCTGTCGTCGATCGTCACCGTGTACTCGCGGATTTGCAGCACCGGCGCCTTCGACAAATTCTCCGATTCCCTGGTTGTGCTCAACAACAACATGGAGATCATCCCCTCAGCCGCAACCGACTGGTCTGTTTCGGACGACGGCTTGACCTGGACCTTCAACCTGCGCGGCGACCAGATGTGGAGCGATGGCACGCCCGTCACCGCCAACGACTGGGTGGAGAGCTGGCGCTTCATGGCGGATCCCGACCACGCCTACGACTTCGTCTGGCTCTGGCTGGGCATCATCGACGGCTGGGACGAGGCGGTCGCCGGCGAGATTGACCCGAGCGAAATCGGCCTCGAAGCCCTAGACGACAACACGCTGGCGGTGACGACGCAAGTCCCCTTCCCCCCGCTGCCGGCTACCTTCTTCTTCTGGCCGCCGATGCAAGCCAAGGCGCTGACCGAGATCGGACCAGACTATATTCTCGATCCGGAAACGCACGTTTCGGCTGGTCCATTCATCCTCAAGGAATTCGAACCGGGCAGCCACGCTGTCTTAGAAGCCAACCCCGATTATGTCGGCCCGCGCGCGCCCTGGCTGCGCCGTATGGAATTCGTCTATGGCGACATGCTGAACAGCAGCTTCCTGGCTTTCCAGGATCACGAAATCGACCAGGTGCATCAGTCCCTCCTTAGCCCGGCCGACTTCGACGTGATATTCGCCGATGAGGTCATGGGCCCGAATTATCGCCAGCACGCGGGCGACTTCCGCACCGACTATCTGTTGATGGATACCTACACCGAGCCCTTCAACGACCGCAACGTCCGCCTGGCATTCGCCAAGGCGCTCGACCGCGACTCGATCGTGGAGAATGTGGTCGGCACGACGGTGGGCATCCCGGCTTATTCCTTCCTGGCGCCCGGCTTCCCGGCATCCAACAGCGCGGGCTTGAAGGACATCCAGGACTACGACTGCGAAGCGGCGCAGGGTCTGCTGGCTGAGGCCGGTTATCCCGGCGGGGAAGGCTTCCCGGCGACCGAATTGGCGCTGCGCGGCGAATCCGCCTTCATCCAGGATTGGTTCATCGCCGCGGCCGCATCAATCAGCCAATGCCTCGGCGTTGAGATCACCGTCAACAATCTGGAATTCCAGGATTATATGTCCCGCCTTCTGGAACGCCCGACCACGCTGCAATTCGGCGGCGTCTCCTACGGGATGGACTATCTGGACCCGGCCAATATGATGGGCGTCTGGGTATCGACCGGCCGTCACTCCTGGCGCAACGAGGAATTCGACAACCTGGTGCGCGAAGCCAACTCCTTCACCGGCGATCCGGCCGCCCGCATCGCCATGTACCAAGAGGCCGAGCGCATGATGGTCGAGGATGTCGGCGGCATCTTCCTGGTCCATCGCATTCAGGGCGATCTGTGGCAGCCTTACATGGCCGCGACCGGCAATTGCTGGGAACCGGACCGCCAAGGCCTGTCCACCACGCACTGGGGCAACGAGCATTGCTGGGGCGATTACTACATCACCGACGAGGTAATGAACTACGACACGCATCGCAACGAGTAGTCTTCGCTGACAGCAAGCCTATCAAGTGGGGGCGGGCGAATAACCCGCTCCCATTTTGTTTTGGGGTTGGTGATGCCGCCAGGCGCAGGGCGCGCCGGGGCAATAACATCTGGTCATAATCCCCGCAGGCACTAAAATATGGCAATCGCAAAACGCAATGGATAGCATTGCGCGTGTAAAGAGGCCCTGCCCATATCGTGATCGCTTACATTCTTCGCCGGCTCGTGTCGCTGGGTTTCGTTCTCTTTGTAGTATCTGTGCTGGTCTTTGTCTTGATGAATCTGGTGCCCGGCGGCCCATTTACCCTGGCCGACCGCGGCTACTCGGGCGCGGCGCTGGAGAACCTTGAGCGCAAGTACGGCCTGGACAAGCCAATCCACGTCCGCTACGTCAACTATATGACAAGCGCGCTGCAACTGGACTTCGGCAATTCGTTCGCCGTGGCGGGCAACCCGCCGGTCACCCAGCTCATCGCGCGGATTTGGCCCGTGACCTTTCAACTGGGCGCTTATACGATCCTGTTGTCATTTGGTTTGGGCATCAGCCTGGGCATTGTGGCCGCCTATTATCGCAACGGGCTGGTGGACAATTTAGTCACGCTGGTGGCCACCGCCGGCATCGCCGTGCCGAACTTTATCATTGCCACCTGGTTCTTGTTGGTCTTCGGCTTTCAGAACGGCTGGGGGGTCGAGAGCAATTGGATTATCGGGCCGATCATGCCGGGCGGCGCGGCCATTCTTTCCTGGGATTATTTCTTGCCGGTCATCACCTACGCCCTGGCGCCGCTGGCGCTGGTGTCGCGCTATACGCGCTCCAGCTTCGCCGATGTCTTGACCGCCGATTTCGTCCGCACCGCGCGCTCCAAGGGCTTGTCCGAACGCGCTATCATGCTGCGTCATGTGCTCCGAAACGCGCTCATCCCCATGATCACGGTGTTGCTGCCCCAGGTGCCTAATCTGCTGACAGGCTCGCTTTTCATTGAGGTAGTCTATGGTGTGCCGGGCTTGGGCAAGTTCTTTGTGACCAGCATCTTCAATCGCGATTATCCCATGATTATGGGGCTGGTCTTGCTGATCGCGCTGCTCTGGGGCTTGACCTACCTGATCACCGACATCCTTTACACGGTGATTGACCCGCGTATCCGGCTGGGCGAAAGCAAGGGCGCCTGATGCGAGCAGTGCCAAAGAACCTGCCGCTGGATCAGCCGGAAAGGCCGGAACAACGCTCGCTGCTGCGCGACGCGCTACGCCGCTTCCTGCAGAACAAGCTGGCGATGCTGGGCGCAATCGTGCTGATGCTGCTGGTGTTGACCTCGGTATTCGCCGATCTGGTGGCGCCCTACGGCTTAAACGAAGTCGACTTCTCGATTGTGCGCATGCGCCCCTTTGAGAACGCCGAGCACATCCTGGGCGGTGACGGCGTCGGCCGGGATTTCCTCACGCGCCTGATTTATGGCGCGCGCACATCGCTTTTTGTCGGCCTCCTGGTTCCGTTGATCTCCTTCGGATTTGCCGTGCCGCTGGGCGCTTTAGCCGGCTACCGCGGCGGGCTTTGGGATTTCAGCATATTGCGGGTGATCGAGGTCGCCACCGCCATACCGCCGCTGCTCTTCGCCATGTTCTTGATTAGCATTACGGGCGCGGGACTGGGGAATGTGATCTTTGTATTGGCGCTCACTTCCTGGATTGAGCCGGCCCGCATCGCCCGCGCGCAATTCCTGAAATATCGCGAGGCGGAATTCGTGCTGGCGGCCCGCGCGCTGGGCGCTGCTGAATCGAAAATCATCACACTTCATATCTTGCGCAATTCGCTGACGCCCTTGCTCGTTTCTTTCACCTTTGCAGTGCCGCTGGCGATTTTCGCTGAGGCGGGCTTGAGCTTTTTAGGCATCGGAATTACGGAGCCGACCGCAAGCTGGGGTAAAATGGTTGGGGGCAGCGTGAAATCCTCGACCGTAATCGTCGACTATCATCTGGCGCTCTTTCCGACCATCTTGGTCGCGTTGACGATGTTGAGCTTTTCGTTCGTCGGCGATGGCTTGCAAGAAGCGCTGGATCCGTCGCGCGGCGACTAATCGGAGCGTACGATGAGAATCTCTGAAATGACGCGAATCGCCGGAATGCAGTTGCTGATCATGCTGGCGCTGTCGGCTTGCGGCGCTGGTAGCCAGGCCACCCCAACCGATCCGCCGCCGACGGCGACGCCCTTTCCGACATTCGCCTTTGTGGAGCCGACCAAACCGCCGGTCTTCGCCGCGACGCCGGCTGCCGAAGCGACTGCCGAGAGCGCCGCTGCTCTGGATCCGAAATTGGTGGGTCGCGGACGCGGACGATACGAGGCGCTCGATTGCGCAAGCTGCCATGGCGAAAATGGCGAGGGCATTAACGGCGGCATGAGCCTGCTTGATTTCGCGCTGTCCGAAGACGACTTCATCACCTTTATGCGCTCTGGCGGCGCGCTCGGCACGGATCATCAGTTCTCGACCGACCGCCTGAGCAACAGCGGATCACGAAATCTATATCAATACCTGGTCTCCCTCGCCCGCGCATGAGCCAATCCGATCTGGCATCGCTGCGTGGGGAGCCGAGCTATGTCTGGCGGGCGGGCCAGGAGCGCCGCCTCAGGATGATGGCAAGTTGGGCGGAACTGCGCGATGCGTGTGTCCTGGTGGCGGGCTGCGGCGTCGGCATGTACGCCGGTCAGATCCGCCGGCGTTATACCCCGCAAGTAGAAGCTTTCGATATTGAATACGAGCGCGTACAGGTGGCGCGCAATGAAATCCCTGACGCACTGGTTTCCGCGGGCGAGGCGCTGCCCTATCCTGCGAGCTGCTTCGATGTGGTGCTGTCGCACGAGGTGCTTGAGCACGTGGCTGACGATCGGCGCTCGCTGCAAGAGATGCTGCGCGTCACCAAAGCCGGCGGGCGGATTCTGCTCTTCTGCCCCAACCGCTGGTATCCTTTTGAAACGCATGGACACTATTGGCGCGGCCAATATCACTTTGGCAACACACCGCTCATCAACTATTTGCCGGCATCATGGCGGGACAAGCTGGCGCCGCATGTCCGCGCCTATACACACGCCGCAGTCAAGCAATTGCTGCACGGAGAAACGGCGGAGATCCTCCATCATTCGCGCATATACGGCGGCTATGACAATATCATTGCGCGGCTGGGCGCGCCGGCCGCGGCTTTGCGCAATCTGCTCTACCAATTCGAAGGCACGCCGCTCGATACCTGGGCGCTGTCCCACTTTGTCGTGATCGAAAAACGCTGAACGTCAATTAGTCCCGGCCCAAGAAAGGTATCCGCCGTCGCAGCCAACGTTTCAAAATATTCCCGCGCGTCCTGTACCAAGCCTTTTCCGCGCGCGCAGCGAATTGTTTGTCTTCGCTCACGCCGCTGCTGTAGCGCTCGCGCGTGTAGAGATCGCTGATAGTGCGAATCGGTTCGCGCGCCGCCGGGATGCGCCTTTGCAATTCGCGGCGTTTTTCCAGGGTGGTCAGCGTGCTGCCGATATTGATGCCGATCAGTTGAATATAGCGCTCCAGACGGGCGTAGGCGCGGGCCACCGGGCTGAGCCCGCCCATGCCGCGCCATTCCCACCACCAAAAGAGCAGCAGGGCAATAATCGCCAGGATGATTAGAAACAGCATCACCACCAGCGCAAAGAAGATGAGCGGCTGCAACAGGCTCAGCGGCGGCGGATTGTCCGGCGATATCGGCGGCTGTACTGTGGGCAGTACGAAAGGCGTAGGGGACGGCGAGGGCTCCGGCGTTGCGGTTGGCGTCGCCGTCGGCTGCTCCAGGCTTTGTTCGAGCGCCTCTTGAGTGGACTGCGCAGTCGGGCTGGGCAAGGGCGATGGTGTCGGCGTGGGCGTGGACGTTGGGTCGGGTGTTTGCTGCTGCTGCTGTTCCTGCGCCAAATCGTCGCCGTCGCGGTGGATCGGCGCCTGGGCTGATGTCGGCTCAAACTCAATCCAGCCGTAGCCGGGGAAATAAACTTCAACCCAGGTATGCGCCTCGCGTTCGCGCACGACATAGTGCTCGCTGCCGGCGTCATATTCGCCTTGTGAGAAGCCGGCTGCCAGCCGCGCCGGGATGCCCAGATGCCGCAGCATCACGATCATGGAAGTCGCGTAGTAGGTGCAGTAACCCTCGCGGGCGTCAAAGAGCACCCATTCGACCGTGTCGACATTGGGCGGCGGCGCGCTTATGGTTTCGTTGTAAACGATATTATCGCGCAGCCAGCGCTCAATGGCTTTGGCCCGGTCGTAGGGATTATTCGCCTCGGCTTCGTTTACGATTTGACGCGCCAGCCCAAAGACCCGGGCGTTGGGAATACCCACATAGAGATTGACGCCGCTGACCCAGTCCGGATACTCGGTCGACGCTCGCCGAAGTTCCGTGGCCGATGCTGTGCTCAGCAGACTCGTGACGGTGTACGACTCGCCACGCCGCAGCACTTTCAGCGGGCGTATCACCGAGACATTCATTGAGCTATTGTCCGGCCTGTCAGTATATATCAGGTCAATTCGACCGCTATGCTCAATGATCTGCGGTTGCGGCGCGGCGTAAAAGATGCGCGAATTGGCCGTGCCGACTGTGAAACGCTGGCTAACCGGCGCGCGGCGCAGGCCCGTCACTTCTTCATTCATGAGCAACGCTAACGGTGGACTGCGATCCGTGATGCGCAAGTCGGCTGACGGCGACCATTGGCCGTCAGTGTAACGCTCGAAGACCCGCGAGCGCCAATAGAATCGATAGCCTTCCGGTGGCGCGTCTACGGTGAAAACAACATCATCGCCCAAGCTGATGGCGCCGCTGAGATTCAACAAGTCGGCGCCATAATAGTCGGTTGTCGCCGGACCCTCGCCTTCAATGGGCGCGAACAAACGGTTCCATACCTCCGCCAGCTGCTGGATCGGGTCCGACGCCAGAAAACGCTGGAAATTCTGCAGGCGCTCGTCGATATCGTTGCTCGGCAAGCTCCAGGCAAAAGCAAGCGCCGCCAGCGACAGGAAAATGCCGATCGCGGCGAATTGGCGCTGCACGAGGGTCGGCACGGACATGCCGCGCAGCGACCAGTCCCACTGACGCGTATCCAGATGCGAGCGCACGATGAGAACCAGCGCCATCAATATAAAGCCGAAGAGATAGCGATCCAGCGGGTCATCGCCGCTGAAAAAAACGATATTGACCAGCAGAATCAAACCGGGCGGCAGGATCACCCGCCAGACTCGATCCAGCCGAAAAACATGCCAATTCGCGTTGTATGCCAGGAACCAGAACAAGATGCCGACCAGCAGGTTAAGCGCCAGCGGGTCGGTGTTGACGCCGTCGCCGACCAAGTCTAACGCCCATTCGTAGCTGCGCGTTATGACAGAAACCAGCGCCTCGCGAAAAGGCAGATTCTGATTCAGGGCGGCCACGATGACCACCGCGCCCACGCCGTAGAGCAGACCGACAATCAGCGCTGTGATTTCGCCGAAGCGGCTGCGAGCCAGAACCAGCCCCAGGAATACCCCGAGCAAGGTGACCGGCAGGACAATGCCCAAATCGATGGCCCAGCCGGCGATGTCGGTCGCCAGCAGCGGCATCAGCAAAAGTACGCTGACAACGATCAGCGTCGAAACCGTGTTCAGCGAAATTGGGCTGCGCCAGCGCGATCGTTTGCGCCGCGCCGGTCGGATGGCAATGCTCTCTGCGCTCATCGGCGCCGTTCTCGTCTTTGTCCGCTCCGAGTAGCTTAAGCCAGTTTGACGTTGCTGACAAGCACGGCAGATCTACGAAATGCCCGCGATCAAATATCCCAGACCAAGTGGCGCCGGCTTTGCGGTATAATAGATCATCCGGGTTGACCGAGGGGATCGCGGCGGGTCATGAGCCCGTCGAGGAAAGTCCGCACTCCACAGGGCGACGATGCCGGCTAACGGCCGGGCAGGGTAACCTGACGGCAAGTGCAACAGAGAGCAGATTGCGTCGCGAGACGCGAGGGTGAAAGGGTGCGGTAAGAGCGCACCGGCAGCGGCAGTAATGTCCCTGGCCAGGCAAACCCCATCGGGAGCAAGGTGAAACAGGCGCAGTGGAGCGGCCCGTTCCGCAGAAAGCGCCGGGTACACCGCTAGAGCTCGGCGGCGACGCCGAGCCCAGATAGATGATCCCCCTACGACAGAATGCGGCTTAGGCGGTCGACCCGGCTCAATTGGCCCCTCCAGCAGTTGAGGGGCCAATTGTTAGGCAGCGCGTGCACCATAGCGCGATATTGGGGTCGACGACAGCACAGGCGCTATACTTCGAGCACATCAATTTCAGGTGCGGCAATGAACGTCCTAAATCACCGCCCCAACATTTTATGGATTTGCACAGACCAGCAGCGCTACGACACCATCGGCGCGCTGGGCAACGACAGAGTCTCGACGCCCAACCTCGACCGGCTCGCGCGTGAGGGCCTGGCTTTCGAGCGCGCCTACTGTCAGAGCCCGATTTGCACACCGAGCCGCGCCAGCTTCTTGACCGGCATGTATCCCAGTTCTATCCGCGTGAACCGCAACGGCAATCCGGATTTTCCCGACTTTCCGCCCTTGATTAGCAAGACCCTGGCGAACGCGGGTTATACCTGCGGGCTGATCGGCAAATTGCATTTGACCAGCGCTTACAGACGCGTGGAAACACGCGCCGATGACGGCTACAGCTACTGGCAATACAGCCACGCGCCCCGCGACGACTGGGACGAAGGGCACGACTACGCTAACTGGGTGCGTTCCAAAGGCGCCGATCTGGGCGAACTCGTACAAGATCCGGCGGGCGTGCCGGCCGAACTCCATCAGACGACCTGGTGCGCGGAAAAGACGATCGAATTTATGAGCGCGAATCGCGGCCGACCCTGGTTCGCCAGCGTCAATATCTATGATCCGCATCCGCCCTTTAACCCGCCGGCGGATTATCGGAAACAATTCGATCCCATGGACGTGAAGCCGCCGATATTTCAGCCGAGCGACCTGGTGCAGCAGCAGAAGCTGGCCGCGATCGATTTCCAGTCGGAAGCGCGCGACCCGGCTGATCTTGACATCAAAAGCCCGATTCTGCCGCAGTCGCCGACGCGGCAGCTGGTCGAACCGGAGACGGAAGGCGCGCGCGACGCGCTCACGCTCATTGCCGCGTATTACGCCATGATCAAACTCATTGATGATCAAGTGGGGCGGATCCTGGCGGCCCTAGATGAAAGCGGCCAGCGGGAAAATACCATCGTCATTTTCACCAGCGATCACGGAGAGACGCTGGGCGACCACGGCCTGATTCTCAAGGGCTGCCGCTTCTATGAGGGATTGCTGCGTGTACCGCTTATATGGTCCTGGCCCGGCGCTTTCGAGGCCGGCATACGCAGCCCGGCGCTGGTCGAACTGACCGATATAACGCCGACTCTGCTTGATGCCTGCCGGTTGCCTGTCCCTGGTTACATGGCGGGCCGGTCACTTATGCCAATCTTGAGCGGGCGACAGCCGCCTCAAACGCATCGTGATTTCGTCCGCAGCGAGTACATTGACGCGCTTGATCTGTCGGATGGCACGGTCGCCACTATGTATTTCGACGGGCGCTACAAGCTGGTCTGTTATCACAACCATTCCCTGGGCGAACTGTACGACTTGGAGGTTGACCCGCAGGAGTTGGCCGATCTATGGGATGAACCGGCGTATCGGGCGCTCAAGGGCGATCTGCTCCAGCGCAGCTTCGACGCGCGCATGACCGCGCTTTACGCGGGCCCCGACCGCATCGGACCGATGTAAGCGCAGTGTCCAGCGCAGACGCCACCGGGACGCCTAATTGAAGAAACGGTATCTGAGCAAGGTCCAGGCTGCGATGGGCGCGTCGGTCCATTTGATCTTCTTGCCTTCATCATACTCGCGGCCATAATACGATATCGGCACTTCGACGATGCGGATCCCCTGTCGCAGGACTTTGGCCGTGAACTCGGGCTCAAACTCGAATCCGTGCGCGTTGATTTTCATCCCTTGGACGATTTCGCGCCGGAAACACTTGTAGCAGGTTTCCATGTCGCTGAGGATGGCGTTGAAGAGAATATTGGTAAAGAGCGTCAGGCCTTTATTGGCGACCATATTCCAGAAGTTCATCGCCTTGCGCGTACCGCCCAGGAAGCGCGACCCGTATACCACTGTGGCCACCCCTTCCTGTATCGGCTTGAGCAAGAGCGCATATTCGCGCGGATCATACTCGAAATCCGCGTCCTGAATGATGATGACTTCGGATGTCGCTTGTTCGAAACCGGTCACTAGCGCGGCCCCTTTGCCGCGATTGCGATCGTGATAGTACACCGATACACGGCTGTGCCCCTTGGCTTCCAATTGCTGCAAGACATCGCGCGAACCATCGGTAGAACCATCATCAACGATGATGATCTCGTCGACGATGGCTTCGTTCAGCACGCGCGTCACCACATCTTTGACCGTGTTGACTTCGTTATAACAAGGAATGATGACGCTCAATGAAGGCTTGGGCGCGTTGGGATCGGGCGGTCTCGACGGGGGATGTCGCATCAGGCGCCTTCCAGTAGTAGTTCCAACAAGGTACTGCGAGACTGGTAATGGTGAATGCTCTTTTGCCACAGAAGTAATCGAAAGTAAGTAATGGAAAAATATTCCCGCGAAATAAAATCGACAAAATCATCGAGTGCATGTAGGGGCGAGCCTTGGCTCGCCCACAAATCACTTAGATTAACAGTCACGATTTGCACGACTTAGTTGCACTTACTGAGGACACCGAGTGAATTTGACGGCGCAGAGATTCATAGGAAGGCTCGATTATCCTGCAATGTAAATCGCTGACCTTCTTTTGGAACAGTCTCCGCCCAATGATTGATACATAGCTTTACTCTGTGTCCTCTGCGGCAATTTTTTTCATTACTTATCTCGGTCTTGCTAGTGAACGGTTGGCCGGCATCACGGCGAAGCGCCGACGGGCATTATATCATAGGCGCCATCATGTCGCGTCATACGCCATTGTTAGAATATCAGCTAAGCAATATCTGGCGGCGGATTTCTGAGAAAGGCTGCGCTGCTGGCGATAATTTGAATAGTGCTGTGGCTGGAGCGCGCCTGATACAGACGCGCGTAATCCGTTATCGCGGCGTAAGCATCGGGAAACTGATGAATGGCCTCGCCCACCAAACCAACTTGCGCCATCAGCGCAATGCAGTCCCGGTGTTCGGCGATGTCGAATTCTGCGCTCAGCCAGCTCATGGGCGCTTCCAGGTAAGCGACATCAGAAAATAAGATGTAGAAGGCCGGCTCGTTGCGCTGGCCCTTGTAAATACTGAGATAGAGCCGCGAGAGCCGGCGATGGTAATGATAAACCTGGCAGCGGTAACGTTTGGGATCGCTAATGTTGAATACATTTTTGCTGCCGCGCTCGGTCTTCACCATGTCCCTGCCTGCTGGTTGCCTTGCCACCGCAAATGTAGTGCATTCCGCAAGTTCTCAAAAGCCGCAATAAGCCGCCTTCACCCGACGCTGCCCGGCCACATTTGTTTCAGCTGCTGTCGCTGACAGGCTGATTGAACTGCGCCGACTTAGTTAGACAATACACGGCAGTTGTGTCAGAATCCTCAGCGATGAAAATTGGCAGCTTGCGGCCGCGGGCAGCCGCCGCCGCGGGAAGGAGCGGATCATGAGATTTGAAGGCAAGGTAGCGCTGGTCACGGGCGCGGCGACAGGTATCGGGGGCGCCACCGCCGTGGCCTTCAGCGCGGAAGGCGCAAATGTCGTTTTGAGCGATCTCAACCAGTCGGCGCTGGACGAAAGAACCCGCGAAATCCAGTCCGCCGGCGGTCAAGCCATTGCGGTGCTGGCGGATGCCTCCAAGGCTGCTGATGCGCAGCGCATGGTGCAGGCGGCCATCGCCGCCTTTGGCGGCATCGACTACCTGGTGGCCAGCGCCGGCATCCAGACCTACGGCACGGCGGTCGATACCGACGAAGACACTTGGGACAGAACGCTGGCCGTCAATGCCAAAGGCGTCTACTTGGCCGCGAAATATTGCATTCCCGAAATGGTGAAACGCGGCGGCGGCGCCATTGTCAACGTGGCATCCGTGCAGGGGCTGTTCAGCCAGCCCAACGTGGCGGCGTACTCTGCGTCAAAAGGCGCGGTTATTGCGATGACGCGAACGATGGCCATCGATCATGCCGGCGACAACATCCGCGCCAATAGCCTGTGTCCCGGCTCGGTTGATACGCCCATGCTGCGCGCCTCTGCCGAGTTGTTCAGCCCGGAAGATCCCAACAGCGCGCTGAAGGAATGGGGCGGTTTGCACACGCTAGGCCGCATCGCTCAGCCGGAAGAAATGGCGCAGGTCGCGCTCTTCCTGGCCAGCGATGAGGCTTCGTTTATCACAGGCGCCGCGATCGTCGCCGACGGCGGCTTGACCATTCGCCTTTAGTCGCGACCGCGCATCATCTATCCGCGGTCTTGAAATCTGCTCGCTGCTGTCAATCCGCGCCTTGGCCTCAGGCTTCGGCTAGGCTTTGCTCATTGCTTGCCTTTTTTGCGATTGCAGGGGCGGCACAGCATCTGACAGTTCTCTTCGATTGTTCGCCCGCCTTCCGACCACGGCTTTATGTGATCGCCATGCATATCCGATAGATCGAATTCATTGCCGCACCAAAGGCACTTGCCGCCTTGTCTCTCATAAGCGCGCAGCTTCATTCGGTCGGTGAAGGCGCGGATATTTAGATGCTTTTCTTCCCCCGTAAGCAGGTATGGATAAATCCCTCGCTGGCTGGTTACATCGTCATCCAGGATTAACCGCTTGACTTCGCGCTCAAGCCAGGCAGGGTCCAATTCATCATCTTTATGCGCGTTATAGAGCAAGCCCCAATCGATGCCTTTCATGATCTTCGCGCGCTTCTTGATGAATGTCGCTTCCGTCCAGTCGATGACATCGCGGAAGTATTCCCAGAGTGGTTTGGCGTCTTTATCGCGCTGATGCCTGGACATGTAATCATCAATGGCTTCGGGAGTTCTGGCGCCGCTGATCCACCTAATTACAGTTTCCAGATAATCCTGACGATTTGGAGAGCCGGACAGATAATCGCCACCCAAGCCCGCCGCCGGGCAGCCTGTTTTGCTGAACCAGCCTTTGGCATCCGACACCCAGGGGCCCGAATGAACCGCGTTGCGTATCTCTTGATCGTAGAGCTTCTCGCCGGCGATGTTTACCGTCTTGAACCAGCGAATCTTGTCCCTGTAGGTACCGCTGCAAAGGTACACCATCAGTTTGTAATTCAGAAAATCTTCCTTTTGATCAGCATCGAGACTGTGAAAGTATTGCGCGTTTAACGAGAAATCGCTGTTGTGATACTGCCCGATAGAAATGCTCCGCTGCTGCCCGTCAATGACCTCGTATGTGCCGTCCTCCCGGTCTGCCCAATACATGACATTGAGCGGGAACCCATCGAGAATGGATGTGATGACCGCTCTGCGCTGTTCACCCTTGTAAATGAACTCCCGCTGATAAGGCGGGCGAATATCGAGCCTGCCGTGATAGCCGACCACGCCGCCCTCGCCATCGTCATGGTAGCCGGCGACCAGGTCGCCTACGGTGATGTCTATCTGTTCGATTTTCATTGCAGCCTCTTGTTGCGGATGACTAACCGTACATACTTGGGCTTACCGTTAATCGCACCATCTTTGTCCTTGATCAAGCCGTGCTTCTTCACAGGCACATGGTGATGCAAGCGTAAGTCATTGGCGCTAACAATCTCAAACTGATCGGGATTGTGCTTATCCAGGAAACTAATCGGCACGCCCATCGCGCCGTCCCAATCGTAGGGAATCTCCTTCGTTTTATCGACATTGATTGCGTCATAATTGTCGTAATGCGGATATTCTTCAGGCGAGTAGCGCTTGTACAAGCGGAGTTCTTCGTGGCGTTTCTTGTGGTCGAGATTAGTGAACCAGCGAACGCCCTTAACTCGGATAAACCTGTTGCCGTCCTTGTCCACCCGGGTTGTGGCGGCATCAAGCGGATAGTGCTTGGGAACGCCGAACTCGCGATCTCCACTCGAGATACTCGGTCCGTACCACATTCTGTTTTCTTGAAATAGCGGAAATATCTCTTTGTATGTCGTGGCATTCATATTCCCAATAATCAGAAACTTCTTGCCGTACTTTATCAGTTGCGCCACATACTCTCGGAAGAGAGAAAAGGGGGGATTGGTTACAACGATGTCGGCCTGCTTCAGCAGCTCGATGCATTCGGCGCTGCGGAAATCGCCATCGCCCGCGAGGTGGAACTTATGTTCGCTGCTTGCTTGCTTGCTTGCTTGCTTGCTTGCTTGCTTGCTTGCTTGCTTGCTTGCTT
>JAODVQ020093943.1:0-17123 GCA_025400075.2 Phenganax stokvisi
CAAAATGGCGATACCCGTACCCGTACACCGAAACCGGGGTATCTTAAGCTGTCTATTATTGATCCAGACGGGCAATACCTAAAGAAAGCCTGTGCAGTTTGGTACATCATGACATCACAGCACGAAAGAAAAAAAATTAAACGGAAAATATGGACAATTGTTTACGGTAAAAAGGCGAACCCGGGACGCATGATCATTTGTGGGAGCATTTTGATACATCGACCACTTTGCCGCTGACAAAATATTACCGCAAAATAATACCACAAACACTACGATTGTTAAAATGTAGAAATATTGAAGATATTTTAAGAATACGCACCAAGTTACCAAAGATGTCCTGTACCAGACGAGCAAAGTTCAAAGACGTTATTCAAGAAAACCTAGATTATGAAGGTTTGGCGCGTTTTGCCGGGACCTGGAGACCACTAGAACACGTGCACTGCACATGGCTTTCCCAAATAGTATTGCGCAATCAGACGCAATTATTCAGTTTTGCACTAAGAGAAGAGATTGTTATGGCAGAATATTACGCAAAGTTCTAGGCCTGCTCAGGTTTTTGTTTTGCAGTCATGGCTCTTAAGCAAAATTTTGGCATCCAAAGTGAAGAAAACAGCTGACGTTCATCTACCATAAGAATCACTTAATTCTTTTCGCTAATGACCAACAATATTTTTCTGTCAGCAACCATTGTTAGTCTGCCAAATATGCAACTATTCGAAACTCGAAACAGTAAATTTACGTAATTACTAGTAGACACCCACTCATTCTAGCAAAACAAAAGTAAACTATCCCGCAGGTAGCGCGGAAGTAAAGTTTGGTCGGGGGGAATTTAAAGTTTTCAACTTTTATACAACTGGGCTGGTGCGCATAGTTCAGTCGTTTCAAAGCTCACAAGACATGAGCGAGACTACGAGAAACGACGCTTTTTATTCCGGCGCATTGATGGTATTTGAAAGAAAAAATTCGCGTGGTTTATGGACAGAAGTTTGGGCAGTTCTTTGCCACGACTCGTTGCGCTTATTTGCGAACCATGATTCATTTTTGAATGGTCAAGCGGAGACGACATTAATCTCGCTCACAGCCGGGACTATTTGTCAAGATGTTCAGCGAAAAGGGCAACAATTTCACTTCAAAATTTGCTATGGAAATGCGATAATTTCATTTAAATGCGACTCGGAAAGTGCAAAGCAAGAGTGGATTGACAATTTGGAGAAGGTTTTATCCTTATTTTGTCGGCATAGCTGCTTTCATTGCGCAGAAAAAGGTGACAGTATAGAATCGGATATTGTCGATAATTCAAGCGCGAGTTCAGATGGTAGTTGCCGTAGCAGCACAAGTGAATTTGGTAATTTTGGTTCAAGAAATAATCCAAAGTATTCGACAGGAAATGAGTATCAGGTTACAAAATCCCCTCTGAAACTTTACGATGGGGAACAAAGTATCTTTACATCTTTCAATAAAACTGAAAAAACATCAGCCACATTAGATGACGAAAAAACAGCGCAAAGAGCGTCTGAGAAAAGTGAGAAATTACCTCATATTGTCAAGAACAGTTTTGGCTACTCTGTTGAAGGGGAGTCACTGGATAGCATGACAGCATCTTCATTGAAACTATTTGATAACGAGAGTAAACGTTTTTCAACGTTTTCAAAGCAATCAAGTTTAAAACGCGAGGGTGTTAAGACAGGGTTTGCAAACCCAAGTTTCATACATGATGATGCCATAGCGTGTCCTGACATGCCGCAAAGAATCTCAACAGTTTTCAGTAAGTACGAAAGTTTGTCTGTAAGTGTGTTGATCGTAAAGATAGCTTGTACAGGTCTTTCACAACAATAAAACACTTATATACACATTCTTAATGGGCCCTTGATCTCATTCCAATCCTAGATACCCCGCTAGACTACGATATTCCTACTCCGTTCAAAAGTGATCCTAGCCGAGGCTCATTGAAAGTTTTGACTGGCAAAAACAACTGGAAAAGATACGAAACGTTTGTTGAGAAAAACTTTTTGTATTTGAGCGAACCAGATAACGGTACAGCCAAGCCTACTATTATAGAACTGAAATCAAACATTAATTTCACTTTATTGCCGAGAAGAAACCATGATTATCGTTTTAAAATAACGAGTGGAACGTCAGAATATTGCTTCAAAACATCAAACGCATTTCAGCGTGACTCCTGGATCAAAACGCTCACTGACGCAACAAGAAGTGTTTGCCAGAAAACTTGCCCACAATGTTGTGCGAGAGTGGCAGCAATTGTTCGAAATTCAAGTGATTCCAACCTATCAGAAGTTGATACTAGTCCTCTTGCTCCTTGCGATAATGATGATGATGTGTTTTACACCGGCATGGCAAATCATGCAGAAGGAGTTACATTCAGGAATTCGTCCTCTGAGGAAGATTGTCATCCTGGAGAAACTGTTGGTAAGTTGACGACACTGATCTTTTTCTAAATCTAGTTTTTTGTAATGGTCAGAAAAGTTTATGACGAACAAAAGTGTCCAGTTAGTTGTTTATATCTTGTAGCAAGTAATGATCAAATTGATGGCAAAAAAGATCCATCCTTTCGCAGTGGTTATATGAAAACAAATGCAATCGAGAATCAATGGGAGCAATACTGGGCTATCCTCTCTCGACACCAACTACAACTGCATTCAAGCAAGGACAACCTTAATACTCGGAAAACTATTGAGTTATCTCAAAATGTGCAATGCAAAACAGCAAAACGAGGCTCTTATGATTTTCGCTTTACTTTGATCGTAAATGCAACGCAGTCTTACGAGTTCAAATGTGCTTCTGCGCATGATCGTCGGGAATGGATGACGTCAATAGAGCAAGCTGGTGGAGTTGGGCAGATGTTGAAGACTGGGTCAAGAATCTCAGAGATTGTGACGAAAATAAGGGAGAATGAGAGTAGATTGGAAGAAATTCAAGAACAGCAGAGATTGGAAAAACTGCAAGAGACGCAGAAGCAAAAAGAACTGATACAGCAACAAGAACTACCACCGCCGAGTCAAGAGCTACAGGAAGAAAAGGAGCAGCAACAAGAGGAATGTAGTCAAGATATCTACGATGATTTTGCTGAGCCAAACATTTCATCACTGGTACCTCCCAGACCAAATCAACCACCACCATTAACGCCACCACAAAAACGACAACAGCAAGTTGAAGGAAACACAGAAGTTGTTGAAGATGCGTATGAGCTTCTTCCGGGAGAAAACATTGCAGAAGAACTACCTCCACCTCCGCATCAGAAAAAACAGCAAGAACTGAAGAAACACTCACAACAATACGTAGATGAAAGGATTGAAGGTCTATACGAAGTAGTTTCAGCTGAGAACAACGAAAAAGAAACCTGCGATAATCAAGAAGAATTCTGCAATATTGTTTCTGCAGACGACGTTCTGTCTAAACAACAAGATGTATCAAAAAGAGACGAAAAATGTAAGAATGCGAAGGAAAAAAAGATTGTTCCTTTGCTGCAGAAAAAACCAAAGAAAAAGCAAGATAAAGAACAAGAGAGAAAACATAAAAAGCAGAAAAAAGAGAAACTACATCAAGAGAAGAAGGCAAACTCCGAAGAAGGGCAAAAACAAAAAGAAGCCGCGAAACGAGTTCAACAACACACGGGGCAACAAAGTGAAGAAACCGTAAAGGACCGCAATCATGCGGAAAATATCTTGTATGAAAAGTATGAAGAAAGTCTGGAGTGTGAAGCTGAGAATTCTTCGTGGAATTTTGAACAACATATTCAAGTCTTGCAGGATGCTAAAACTGAGGACAAATTCGTAGACAACGAGAATGATGCCTGGTCAAAACAACAGGACAGCAGTAGTGACGCTATTGAGGAAACCGTGCCTGAAAATGAAGAAATTGCTGTTTTAAGTATACTATTAGAATTGCAAGGTAAGAACGAGTTAAGTTTCTTGTTCTAAACCCCAAAAAGCTAGTAATTATGTCTGCGCATAAATTGCGTTTCTCTTTATCCGTTTCTATTCCTTATCTATCCATGTCAATTCGCATTGGTACTATAAAGTCCCCATTAAACCCTTGAACCAGGAAGTATTTAAATTTTAAATCCCCAATTGATGAAAACATTGCGAAGTCAACTTTCAACTTCATTTCTCGAATGAGATATGGAAGAAATCACTGCAATTTTGAAAGGTTTGTATTTTAAAACATTACATCAAACGTAGCTGAGCATTTAGATAGTATTTAAAGTAGTTACGAGGTCATATTTTTGTTTTTAATACCCCAGTATTTTCGAACTATAATTTGCTTCCTGTTCTTATAATAGTTATTATATGTTCTTTTAATTCCGTTGGAAAGTCATCGATCTTGCCAAATTTGTGCTCTTAATCTTCTATGATTTCAAAAATGTTTTTCTTAGTGATCCAGAATGAGTCATCTTGTATTTATTCTGAGTTACGTTAGGAGGAAGCCGCATAACAAATATTTGCTCAGGTCAATGTGATCCCCACTAGTGTTTTGATCTCGTATTTGTTCAGATGTGGAAAGGTTCCTCACGCAAGTCCTCGGTAAACTGGACAATCTGCCTGATGATGTAAACAAGGAGCGTCTTGAACTTTCCCAACGCCTTCAAAAAATTCTAAATATATCCAAAAATAAAATCGGTTCAAGGAAAAAAGCACCACTTCCCACTCCTACTGAGCCAGTTGAAGAAAAATTTGATGAGGTATTGAACTGATTGGACTTTCAGTTTTCAACTGTTCTTCCTAGAGGCCGAGTAAGAGTAATCTCTCTTTAATCCATGTGAAAAACAATAATTCTGAATAATCATAGCTCTCCTTTATCTTTGCTTTAGGTTGATGAAGGAGAATATGGCGATGTAGCTGTCCCGGAAGAAGATACTGGAGAAGAGACATACGATGATGTTCAAGTACAGCTTACCCAAGGTATGAATGATGACAGTTGTGATTTCTGGGCTGTTTTTCAGGAATCTGTAAGTATTTGGTATTTTTTAATTCTTAGCTGGTGAGGAAACATATGATGATGTAGCTCAAACTAAATCAACCGGTAGGTTGTTCATTTTGGCAGGAAGCACCTTAGGTTCCTGGTTTTAAATAGGTTTACCTGATTTTCTTTGTCTGAAGTCATGGACTCTTATTGCTTGATGACAGTTGACAAAATCGTTTGCCTTTATTTCATTATATGTTCAATTTCAGATGAACCAGTTGAGGAAAATTATGATGATGTTGTTCCATTGAAACCAGCAGGTAACTCCTGTCTTGATATTTTCTTCTGGAGAAAATTACTTAGACTATGTATTACTCTTTTTAAAAAGCTTCCTATTGCTTATTTACTTTACATTTGTAGGAAATTCAAATGGGAGTGCTGAAAAAAGTGAAGGTTAGTTTTAATAGTTTCTGTTCATTTTAGTGAGACTTAACAATATGACAATTTGTTGTTTTCTAGAGAAGAAGTCTGAGTCAGAGGAATTTTATGATGATGTAGACACTTTGAACACAACTGCATCTCGAGCTACAGAGCCAAGACCATGTATGTACTACATATTACTAGAATCACAGATTCTTTGATTTGACAAACTCACTCGATGCTTTTCATGACTGTACACATATGCTAGCCTCAGTGCACAGGTTCTGACTTACTACTCCTCACAGCGTCAAAAGTTTCGAACAACTCACGGACTTTAGAAGTAAAAAATGTTGAAGAACCTAAGAAAGTTTCAGACTTCACAGACAAAGTATATGAAGGTGTGTGCATACACAGTATATTGTTACTAAAGCTGGTATCTAGAGCTGTCCAGTAAAAACTGCATCAGTTATAATTTGGCTGCTGACCACCTTATACATGTTAGGTTTGCTGGATAAGTACAGAACTAAAGGATCTTTGAAAGGTTTTGCAACGAAATGGCAGCGTCGATATTGTGTGTTAACTCCTCTTGCTTTGTATTACTACAAGAGCAAGGATGATAAAAGGCAAAAAGGACAAATCATTTTGCCATCAAGCGATTGTACGGTACGCAAGGGTTGTCCAAGCTTTCCTGAGGTGAAGGAAAAGAAGCTGTGTTTTGAACTTGGCAATAATGAAAGATGTTTCTTGGTAAGTACTTTCTCTGTACAAGGATTGTTCAATTTGTTATAAAGTAGTAGCCAAGTTGATGATATGTGGCCATGTTAAGTCATGTCAGCCAATCTCATTATTTTCAGTTTAAAGTAAATAAAGAGTCAGAGCAAGGTATCTGGATAAAACATATTCAAGCAGCCTTCCAAACTGACCTCTCTGATGAACAATCGAAGATCATGAGACTCAACAGTATGAGTCATCATGACGACGATGATGTTGACGGTGATGAGGATCTATACGAAGATGTTGAAACTTTTCAAAAACCTTCATCTAAAGTTTCGAATGATCCTGAACCTCTCAATGAAGGTGAGAGCTCTATATTATAACTGGAGTCATAACTTCAATCCAGGAGGATGTTGTATGTGCAATATTCTCACTAGTCTCCAGTCTCAATAGATTTTTTTCTCATTTTGTAACTAGACATAATCAATTGTTGCTTATTTCTTCCTTTTGTGAGCACTGGGGCAAAACTTATGACATTTAGTCAAAAGATACAATATGGGTGAAGTGGAACACCTGCTCAATACTTATGGGGTTTATTTAAAAAGGAGAGGTTTAGAACTTTGCAACCCTTTCATTCTCAGAGATGTACGAGTTGACAGACCAGTTTTCACAAGTCAAAGAAACTTCTGGATCGTCCAGTGAAGCACCAGCGTTACCATCCCGGAATAAAGCTCCATCTGAAGAGACACCCGTACCTCTGGAGGAAGAACAGTTTGAGGAGATTGATGAGATGGAAGATTATGAAATTTCTGGTGCGAAGACACCAAAATCAGGTACCAAACATTCCGCCAGATGTCAAGCAATTTCCTTTCTTTTGTTGCCTTTATCTATTCAATATTTAGTTTCTTGCAATCGTCACAGGGCGGCAACTGGTTGCATGCAAATTCAAAAGTTAGCTTATTGAACTTAAAATTTTCATATTTTCTTAAACGTCTTTTTATGATCTGAAAACGGCCTTTTTGGCCAAATATATCGATTGGCAATGTCTCAGAGAAATTTGAGAAGACAGGGAACACAATTGCAACTAATTTGAAAAATTTGGGGGAAAGGCTGGGGGAATATTTTTCCAGTGTTTAAAAGCTGGTAATTTTTGTCAGTCGGGTAGCATTGGTAATTCTGAAGAAAATTGAGACTATGTAGGAGTAATGGGACCGAACTGGAAATTTAAAAATGTCGTTATGGGCACTCTTCCATTTAAGGGCAAGAATTTGAGCAAACGTATTTCTAGTAACCCTGCTTCATCAGTTAACGTTCGTATACGTCGCGTTTGACACAGGCAACATTGTGATCATTATTGCTTAATTTTAGGTGCCGCAGGCAACACAGAAGAAATACCACCCGCAGGTACTTAAAAACTGAAGTTTGGGACAAAATGTTTGACTGTTGTTTCAGATATATAGAGTTTCACCTTGTGTTTCCATCATTTCTCTCGTCGATATTTTAATATTTCTTTGCGAATTCTCTTCACCAGTTTCAAATCGTCACTTCCCACATCAACAAGAATCCCCTGTTTTACCTCCACGTTCTAACTCATCCCAAGAAGTCCCTGATCTTCCCCCTAGAAGTAAAGCTGACGCTCAAAAACCACCCGAGATACCCACTCGTACTACTCCCCCATCGCTGAAAAAATCAGCGCCCGATTTACCGCCGCGAACTACTCCGACTCTTGTGAAGAAAAGTCAAAGTGTATCCTCTGAAGAACCAGAACCCAGTCCACCTCCAACGCCGGTAGAACCAGAAGTGAAGCCTGACATAAAGCCAGAGGTTGCTCCCCCACCAATAAAAACGAAACCCAAAGGGGAGCAGTTTGATTATGCCAAGGTAAACTAACTTGCATTCGTCCACCCAAGTACCTCCCTTAAAGAACAGGAACATGAGGCAATATTACTTGCTACTTTGCTTATGGGAGTAATTTGAAAAAAGTTGAATAATCTGGGTGTGCATCTTACTGCATTTTATATCATTTCTAGGTCTACGTTGCAATGTGGAACTGTTCTGCTGATGACGAAGATGATCTTGCGTTTTCCCGCGGAAATTATCTCTATATTCGGGAGAAGATTCCTAATTCTGATTGGTGGGTGGCCTCATTAATGGATATTCCGGATATTCGAGTAGGACTCGTGCCCAGGAACTACATCATGCCCGCGTATGAACTGTGAGTAAGAACCAGTGGTACGAACTCTTTAACTGTGAGTAGTAACGAAAGTATTGAAGCATAGTTAGCTAGCTTTTATAATGACCAATACTTGTGTCGTATGAGCATTGTATGAAGTGTCCATGAATCATTCACACCAATTAATTGATAATATTTTAGAAACTTTTAGAATGATAACTAGAGCGTAATTTTATCCATGAACGAGTGTATATAATTGATCATATTTTTCGTAATCACTCAAGAGATATTCTTCTTCCCAAAAAGCTTTATCCTGAACATTCTTTTATATCTTCAGATCTTTTTTTCATTATAGATTTTCATCTCATTTCTTTTTTTCCCAATTGTTTGTCATCTTAAAAAAAAACTTTATCGTCGTACATCTTCTTTTCTTAAGTTGTTACAGACGTTGTTAGAACTCTAACCAAGCGTTCAAACATTTTAGATTTCGAAAATGAAGTTGAAAGAAAAAACGAAAACGAATCCTTTTTCTTTTCAGAACTTCCTTGACCACAAATCTATATCGTAAACATCATTTTGAGCCAAAAACAAGTTGAAACTCCACACAGCAACTGTTTTTGAACTCTGAATCCAATGCTTGGACGAACATTTCTGTAGTTTCAAACTTAAAACCCTCTGTTAGCGTTTTCGAAATTATGTTAATTTCGTTTCTCTGGAAACAAAGCCACAGGTGATCTGAACTGCGGCATTATTTATTTGTCAGCTCTACGGGTTCTGATAATATCTCCTAAAATTTGTTTCGACAATAATCATTGAGCGATCAATAAACCCCTGCTGTGGATGTTTTGAAAATTATTTGTGAGTTCGAGTTTATTTTGCTATCAGACGCTGAAGCGTGGTCCATTTCCGTATTTGCTCTTTTCTGCGAACGACAGTTGAGCACTTGTTTACGTCTGCTTCCTTAAAGAATAGTTCGATCAAGGAAGGTGATATATCATGAGGAATTCTGAACGACTACAGCATGAAATGGACTCAATTTTGGAAGGTAAGCTTGTTGCTTTTGTGTGCTTAACTAGAATATATTCGCAGGTCTGCAGACAATTGCTTATATACAAGAGAAAAGCTTTCACTGCATATAGCAACTATATAGCCTATTGTCAAACTATACATCGTTTAACAATACGACTTAACAAGCTATAGCATAGAGCAGTGATATTAATGCTTTAATGGCAAAGACTCAATGACTATTATTTCATTTGTACACAAGTTTGAAAAGGTTAAAGAGAGCTAACTAAGGTAATTCACTATATATCAAAGGACTCCATGCTTCTGTGCATGCGTTTATGTTTCTTGAGGGGAACGGTCTGTCGTTTGCTTTTGCCCAGTATATGCTTTTATAAATATACGTATTTAAAGATATTTCATGATAATCTGGCTTAAAACAGTGTGAACTAATTTTTAGTACAGATCGTGTAACGAGTTGTAATATCGTATGACATGGCAAGGTAGTCACCGCGTGACTTGTTTTGCTCTCTGACTATGCAAATGATTTATTCATGTAGAAAATTGAATGTCAAGCATAAACAGGGTCTTAAACTGATGCTCATATAGCGAAAATTATTGCCAAAGTTTAAAAGATGACGGATAGAAACAGATTTCGTGTGTTTAGGATTGGGTTGGATGCCACCCTCCATAAGGTTACACTTAAAATGTTGCGCTGGCAAAAGCGAAAACATTGACTGATGAGTCTCGGCATGTTTTCACTTAGTTCCGTCAATGAAACATTGTCAACTTCCTTCATCGAACAAAAGCCACATGAAAAATAATATTGTTTACTCTCTGGCTTAACAAATGTTGCCTACGCTTCTGAACGTTGAAAGCTTGCTATTTTTCTAAGTCTCGAAAAATGTCCAAGTTTCATGTCGAAGCGATATTTTCTTGTTTGGTTCACCGCGAAGTATTATTTTATTATATGTTTATGTTTATATGAATTTTAAATTACGGCAATGCTTTGTGCAATCAGTTGAGAGATTAGAGAAGTCGTATTCTGTTTAATTATTTTTGAGTGCCAACTCTAATTTACACTTGAATTTCTCGAGTGTGAGTCTGTTTTTATACTATCTAATTCCCATAACCCCTACGTGTTACTTCAAAACTTATGGTTCTCTATTAAACTTGGATTGAATGCTTATATTATATATGCAGCTGTCTGATTATTTCATTTCAGCTCTTCGTGAAAAGAAATTGTTTTTACTTTGATTCAAACACCACAAATTTTCCCCCAAACACTCCTTCTGGAATAACAACCTCTTTCCCGCCAAAGAGTGCTACGTCTCCAAATTTGATTGGCTCACAGACGCTGCATTTGATTGGTGATGTACACATCAAACTAAAAACATGAGTGTTTTCTAATTTTGTCAAATTTTGGCGATAAATTTAAGAACTTCTCACAAACGATGCGATTAATCTCCTTCTAAATGCATTAATATTTACCCTCAGTGCTAATTGCTAAATTTTTCACACGCGTTCAGCAAATTTAGGTTGCATTGTTGATCAATATGACCTTCACTAATCAGCAACATACGTGTCGACATTTTTTGTCACTGATAAGCGTTTGCTGCTCGTGCTTTGCAAGATGGACTCACTGGATGCACTTCTCTGCAGTTATTGATTGCTTTTATTATGCGCATGAATTTTGTTCAATATATTGGCCGATTTTTAAAGCGATCAACATACAATTTGTTCAACTCAGTAAGCGACATACGTCAACATCTGCGTGGTGGGTGATATTTGCAAGATGGGTCAACAAATGTTTTTGTTTTCTTTCGTACTCTGAGAAAATTGTTCACGTGCCAAGTGAAATTTTGCATGCAAAACAACGATTATCTTCCTCATTAATGTTTGTCAGATGCACGTACATAACGGATTTCGTATCTCGAACCACTGATCATTGTCACGCGTGCTGTGGATCGCTTGCGTAGCAACAGCGATACCAGACGATAATTTCGCCAACACGTACATTTGTTTCTGATATCTATACCGACCAATCAATAGCCAATCAAATATAGAAATGTAGTACGCTTTGTCGGGAAATAGAACGGCTCATACTTAAAAAGGATTACTTGAAAACCACTTTTGGTTTTGGGTAGATTTAGAGTAAAATCACTTTTCTCACATGTGAATGAAATGAAATTATGAGGCAACAATGTTTTACAGAAATCAAATTCACTTATTAATGTTGTGGCCTTGGTCTGGAACATTAAACTCGTATAACTATTTACTGTTGTTTTAGTTCATAAAACAGTCACTACCTTTACAACATAGCTTTAATTATAATTGTTCTAGAATGTTTTGACCATTTTTTTCAGAGGTAGAGACATTTCTTCATGATTTAACGCTCGCTGAACTGGCTCCAAAACACAGCTTACGAAGACAAAAACTCGAGTCAAAAGTAAAACTTCTGCGAGCGAAACATCATCTACATCTTCACAGAGCACCTCTCTCCTCTCTACGATTCATCCACGATACTTTTCCAAAAGATCTCGACGCGAAACGACCGCGGTCAATGACATCACCGGATACCATGGCAACGTATCTCCCGGATGTGCCTGAGGAAGAGGAGACGACCTCTCCAGGGCCTGATACCCAGTCTGCGAAACTGAATGACGCCATAGTTGATAGAAATGATAACATTATCCAGAGCCCCAGACCTCGCTCGGCTTCGTTTCCACTGACTTTATAGCTTGGTAGCTTGGTACGGAATTTACGGATGCCATGGTTTTAGATTGGAAAATACAGAATTTCACCACAGGGTTTTGATGGAACTGCACACAGGCTACAGTGTTGCACCTGGATTTCAGGTTAGAGAGCTTTGGAGGCTACAAACACGAATAGAACTACGAGATTATGTTGTTGAAAATTAGCTCACGAAATATCTCAACGAAAATGAAAAAGAATTTTAAGGAAACAATTTGTAGGGGGAAAAAACATATTGTAGTTGTATTCGTTGTCAAATCCAAAGCTCTCTATCATTGGTGGCACCCACATTGCACAGTAGTTAGTACGTTGGTACTTGTGTCTGTCATTCTGTACATGACCTACGTTCGATCCCTGAAAATGTCTCGTGAAAGCATATCTATGACTTAAACTATTGTAAATTATTGTACAAAAAGGCAATATATTGTAAAAGATTTACCAAACGGTCTCAGTAAACTGACCCGACAAAGATGGTTGTCACTGATGAGTAAAATCATCTGATGTTAACCGGAGTAAAATTGGCTGGTTGAAGGAGTATTTTTGTTAAAACTAAGTTTCACACTTGAATGCATTGGTGACAGCGTTCAGAATAAAACATCTTTATAAACAGCCAATAGGAAGCAAGCATGAATGGTCACAGGTACCCAGTCGAGGTTATGGGGTCGTCGTTTGTTGTGAAATTACTGAACCAACCACACGCTTGTTGCTTTTTTGTTGGAAATGGCTGCTCGTCAAGATGAAAATACCCAGTTGAATAATAACCCCACGACTTACGATTCGACAAAGACACCAGACGAAGCATTCAATGGTGAGTTTATGCTACCAAACAAAATATTAGGGCAGTGGCTCTTCTATGTTTAAAGGCCCGATATAATTTATATCATACATTGCCAAAGACAACCACAAAAAAGTTACGCAGCCACGGTCTAGTAGAGATACAATAAGTTATACCAATACTATTATAGTTTATATACAAGCCATTCGTTAACCATATGTTCAAGATATTCTGATGTGGAAATCAGTCTTATAAAACCAATATAGTCACATGATATTTCATCTTTATCTAAAAAATATTGCCAGCATGAAGCTGTCTGAGGTAATCAATGCCTACATGTTACAAAGTAGCCGCCTCCGACAAACACGTCTTAGCTGCTCACAAGATACCTCATGAACAATCCGGATTGACTGTGTACATCCGATTAAAGCTCATCAGCGGCAGGATTAATAGTACTCAGTATTAGGAGTTAAACCTTTTACAAAATTGTGCCCGCGCGTCTACTGTTAATCAAAGGCGCAGTTAGTTTCATATTTTGTCGGTGGTATGCATGTCTTGTGCTGTATGCATGACTCTCTCAATACATTGTGCAGGGCAAAACAAGCTTCTCTTGTCCTGTATTATATGTCATAACGTTCAATAGAGCGTTCAATTTATTCAAAAAGCTTTGTTTAAAGCTTTGCCGTTTCACTGTGCACTTCGTATAGCGTACAATGACCAACTTTAAGCAAAGTTACTAGCGGTTTATGGGGAAAAACTCGAAGAAGTTTTATTCAAAGAAACATGGCTAACAATAATTCTGACAAAGAGAACTCATTTCGTGGTGTTGGCTATTCACCACTGCCCAGAGACAAAGGTTGGTGGTGTTGAAATGTGTCATTTTGTGCCGAGCAGGTCGCCTAATGACGATCTAATGAGCAGAACTGTGCAAGAATACATGATAGTTTTTACTATTTGCAAGTTTACATAAATATTGCATGAAGAAAACATGGTTAAACAAGACTTTGTCTTCAGAATGAGTTAAAGTTACATCATAAAATACCAATGATTTGGTAAAAAAGTACCATAAAAACAGTGCAGCATCATTATGGTTGAAACGAATTTACATCTTGATTTTTGTTTATATCTCTTCTCAATTCAGTATTTATATTTCATTTCAGTATTGTAAATACCATTGTCATTAAAATTCATAAATATAAGACCTTTGTCCAATGAGTTTACCCGTCACGTATGCACAATCCCAGGCATAATTAATCGACGTTTTCAAAGCTGGAGATAATTTGCACGTTCGAAAACAAAAGGAAAATACCAATGCAGCAATTCAACCAGCTGCTTATCTGATTACAGCAGTATGAATTTATCTTTTGATGTAATTCTGCATGTACCAAGATTTTAAGCAAGGAAATATCAAATATCACTTCCAAACAACACCCTTCACATAGTTTGAGGAACATAGGAGGAACTTTTCTTACTTTTCAAAGTTTAAACTCCTTAATTTTGAAATCAGTTTCGTCTTACACTAAAGAAATTGTTTAGAATGGAATGCAGAAGCAATCGACTGAAAGGTAAAGTACAAATATGGTTTAAAATGTTTCAATTTAGCAAGATTCACTCAATCATGTGACGGAAGTCTACAAGACTGTCAAGTGGAGTTGCTGCCAACTGAATGCATTCGAAAGACTGCAGTAACTGTTATAGTCTGTAGATTGGTTGACTTCAGTACTTCTCTGTTTGTAGTCCTTTACCCTAGTAATTTTTACACCACTACACCCAAGCTAAGAATATGATTACTATTGTCTTTATATTTAACTATTTGTGCCGTACGTTTCTAGAATGGTACAACATTCACTTGTAGCATGCCATTAAACCACAATATACGCTCTAGTTGTTTTGACATGACGAGGTCATTAGACTACAAAAGACATTGCCAAGATCAATAACACTAGACAATATTAAATATTGACTTCATAATAGGGTTTTCAGTTATGTAATGAAAGTTTATATGATTTTAAAAGTTTTGTTACGACTAAAATATGGAAATGAAATCGGGAACTTCGATTGGTGCTAAAAGTATGTACGTTTAAACAGTATTTATTCTGTAGCGTTACCTTTAAAATTTCTTAGTGCCTGACTAAAAGCAAAAAGCTTACGTTTTGAAGTAGGTCGGAGATTGAATGCCTTAAATCTGAAATACCACGTCGAGGTTACATGATTTTTTCTTAAATTGGTAAGAATATGTTAAAACACAGATCGTTTTGTGGCTGCAATTTTCGCTTACGTTGTATACAGGCTGGATATACAAATGCTTGCAAGTCTATAGCTTGTTAGCTACAACTTGCAATGCATGACAACTATATATATCCGCCTTTCTGAAGCATACATTTCTAGCCATAGCTTATTAGCTAACATTGCTTGTTCCATGTTTGTCGAGTTATTAACCTTTTAACAAGTCAAAAATGAGAACAAGGATTGTTTGGAGTACTAATCACAATCATCACATTTAAACTGCAATGCACATGATAAACGATATGCTTTTTTTCTACACTAGTTTTTCTACACGGAGCATTTAATTCCTGGCATACAGTAAAGACGGTTAACTTATGTTTATTAAGTCTGTTTAGAAATCAAGAATCTTTGGCTGTGATTAAACATCATTAAAACATAACAAGCTTGCAGGCTGTCAATACAAAAATTTTAGTGTACATTCCTGCATAGTTTTGCATATCGAATATGAAATCTAATTCCTTTGCTATCGCATTAAAAAAAATAAAGCGTTCTCCAAAAGTTGTTAGCCAAAGATGTGAAGGTACAGTGTTGTGTACCATTAGTTCATGTTGCACTTTGATCGTTGAGATCGTAAAGTATCTCTGTTGTAACTTGATGTTGCCCGTGGGCGGGTCGAGCTCATATTCTAGCAAATACTGCATAATCTTTTGGTCAAAATGTCGACAAGGGGAACACACCCACCAGTAAAATTAAGATCAGTAAAACCAAGAACACTTCTTCAACTCTCCCGCGGCGAAGAAAACGAGATTGAGGATAATTGTGATTCTTCTGTAGATGAAGGTGCTATTTTGCTTGAACATCAAGTAGCTAGACCAGAAGATCCGGAGGAGAATATGGCTACACCGTCAGTAAACACCGAGCCAACAAAGAATCGCATGAGAGATGGCTCCATTGTTGATATGATTCTAGCTTATGATGTGCCTGATCCTGCAACTCTTGACAAACCAAAGGAACAGCAAGAGGAAGATGAAAAAGTGAAGATTCGGGAGTTTTACATTGACGGATTAAAGGCAGCTGATCTGCACGTTGAAATAGATCAATTCATCAATGCATCTCAGGTACTCAATAATGACTATTCCAGAGATATTCTCGTCAGATCACATATTTTCTCTAAGTTTATTTTGATAGACTCACTGAGAATTTCTCTGTATGAGATTGCACTAATATCTTGCTTTATAGGTTGAATATATTGCAAGCAACTTTATTGACTTTAGAAAACACCCCCATGAGATCACCATCGTTGTAATAAATAAAGATAACCGTTCAATTCTATCTTTAACTGTAAAAGATGTCGTTCACGATTTTAAGTTACTCTTAACAAAGGCAAACTGAAAGAAGCTTCAAGTTTTTGTAAACTTCTGACATTATATTTCATGGTATGTTTACCAATATTATGAGACATAGGAGATCATTGATTTGAAATATGAACCACAAAAATACCATGAATACTTTTGTTACAAAATATAGTACAGATAATTCTATAGACTAAACAGTTAGTATTTGTTTGTTTGCGTCTACAAGTTATTGTAAATATCGTGTTTGATCACATCTAATTTTTCACCTTAAAGTCACATCAAATTGCGATAATTATGATTTGTATTTTGAAGATTTGTTGTCAGAAATGTAAGGTCAGCGGCAAGTAAAGGCCTCATAGCTCATCTCAGCGTATTATCTGGCGACAAACAAGCCTACGGCAGTACGGCTGCCCATCAAACTTTAGACATGACCTTTCATCATCTTTATCTATTTAATTAGAGAACAGAGAAAGACACTTCTCTTATAAATAACCAAAATAAACGTTTTGCACTTTCCAGTTTCATGATGTCGCATAAACTTTTATGATATTTTGTTACGTTAATAAAGCTGCAGTTTTCACATATGTTCATGCGTAAAATAAATTGTCAATATTTTATGTTCATAGAGAAATGTATAGATTCTGCCTGCGAAAAGTGCGCAAAGATAATTAAATAGAAACTAAGTATTTCAAAATCCTGCTTAAATTTTGTTTAATTGTTGTTACTAAGATACCGTATTTACTCGTTTGAGCGCCGCGGTGCTCTTTAAATTTTCAATGTTTTA
>JAODVQ020094048.1:0-17122 GCA_025400075.2 Phenganax stokvisi
TATATACTGTCTGACATAGCTAGATGATTAATTGCTTCGCTGATTGATTGGGTGTGGGTCAAGCCGTGATTATGTAATTTATTGTGAGCTTCTAGTGGTCTCGATAAATCGGAGAAATATTTTGAATCAAGGTTTAAAATCTTGATGTACATTTCAAAATGAGCTCAAGTGAAGGAAAACATCAAAATTAAATCTTGAGTAAATGTTCTCGAAAAAGTAATAAAACGGCTGATCTATATTAAAATAAACGATATCTTATCTCTACTTAAAAAAAAAACGTAAAAAAACGACGTCGAAATTACAAAATCTAAAATTAAATATGAAAGTCTGTTCTGCAGTTGGCCTGATCTGTTTAAAGATAGATCAAGTTGAATTTGTACGAAAATTAAAATTATATTCATGAAAATGAATTGATCTTGATGTTAAGACTAAATTATCTCAAAAATTCTAGATGTGAAAAAATAGGTGTGCTATGCGTTCGTACTTTGCTTTTTACATGAATGAAACGGCTGTCGTGTAAGGCAATGTATATATGTATACATGTACCACAGTTATTCATTTAAACTAGCGTTGTAGAATCTTATTGCGAGTATGTTTGGCAATATAAACAATTTGAACTCGTGACAGAGTTGTGTGTATACTTTGAACCGCTGGCCCCCTAGCAGTAGCCACTAAAATATTAAAACCGTGTGCAATGACAAAAACAAAACGTATTAAGGAATCAACATATCCCTTTTCATTAGGCGAAGATTCTTGGCGATGGCAAGTTCTAAACCCTAATGGTTTTCAGGAAACAAGAAAACTGATTTCAATCTAGGGAAAATATACTTATTATTATGATATTTGTGGCACTTTTTTCACTGCACTTGCATCAGTTGCAGTGATTACATAAACGGTACTGATTGCGTATAAAAATACATATTTGAAGATTCGGTAAAGATATGGTTTGGATATACTTGGCAAAGTTCAAAGCTTTCCGAATATTTGATATCGCCGATGTAATTTTACATCAGATCTTCGGGAATTTTACTCATAAATATTTTATTTCCGTTAAATGAAAGTTCTCTGTGTTTTGAATTCTTATTGAATGCATTGTTAGAAAAGTAGTCGTTTGGAGAGGGTTTTTTGTCCAAAACGTGTGGATGAAGTCAATGCTTTATGTGTAGTTAATTGTCAAACGGCAAAGTGATTATCCGTTATATCCAGAACCATTTTTTAAACTGAATAGTTTCGCGATACTGAGGTCTGCTATAGAGTTGCAAGTTCATTGAATTCAAAGCAGAAAAACAATTTGGAGAATTCATCGTCTACAGCCATAACTTAACTTGATTCAAAATATTACCTTCCTCATTGCTATGCCTCACATTTCGGTCGAAATTAATATGAAACGCCTTCTTTTTCAAACTCTAAACAGAGTCTAGCTGCGGAGTTGTCGTTCCAACTCTGGGGCCGGTTGTATAAAATCGATGTGTTTGTTAACTATGGTTAAGTACGAATATCAACGGACCAGAATCGCCTATTTAAGATTTAACCACTTTTGTACTACAAAATGGTTGTTAAAACGTAGTTAAAAGTTCTATACAACCGGTCTCTGGTTTTTACATTCTTGAGAAATAAAGTTTTAAGTGCGATGAATAAAATTGTAAGAAAGTGCGCTGTCAAAACGAGGCCTTAGACTCTGTTCATCGGTTAAATTCGCGAGAAAAAAGGCGTTTTATATCAAATTCGACGAAAATGCTATTTCTAAAGGCCCATCGACAGAGGCGATTTTTCTCGTGTTGAACGATGTGATAAAGTGGATAACTGGCGAATATACTTGGTCCAACGAGTTCGCTAATGCACTCGCCAGTCAACCTACTCGATCACATCCGCCAAGAGGAGAAAAATCGCGCAGGCTTAAACTTTTGCCAAGGCTCCAAACCATATATTTTCCTCAACACACAGAAAAGTAGTTGTAGAGCAAAACACTTTTCAAATCGTATGCATATTAATTAATATATATATTTTACACTTATACAAGTAAATATTACAATTTTAATATAAATAAGTTGTCTGTGTACAATTGAACAATCGTCAATAATTTATATTTATAGTTTTACAATACAACGCAATGCCAATATCTTTGTGCGCAATTCCCTGATGTATACATCTTGTATACTGCTTAACAGCGCTAAAACCGCTGTCGTGTTACCCTCGTGCGCTTCCAAATGTTATCTATATGACAAAATGAGTACTACTTATCAAACTAGTGCATGAGACTGCTATAGAGCACACACTTTTAAAGAGAAATTTTTGGACTTACACATTATTTAAATGCCATAGTTGCCATAGCTTGCCATGGCCACTGGTCAAGCAATGCTATAAAAAATTTGTCTCAAAAGTACACTGGAGCTTTCTAATACAGTAATCAAAGGGATAGAGCCAAATTACTGTATTAAAGAGGTCTCCGTATTATAGAAATACTTCAAAGTAAATGATTGGAGTTTTAGAACTCCTTCCAATTTGCATTGCATGGCCAAGGTTGGCTAAATGCCACTGGCTTTTTTCGCAACGTTCTTGTAACATTTTTTATTAGTCTTGAATATCCGCGTTCATAGTGTTGTATAAAGCCATAATGTAGAATTGTTTTTTTTTTCTGATGTACTAGTGATGATACGATAACTGTATCATAACTAAATAGTTTCACGGTGTACGAATGTTCTAAAGTTTTTGGCAGAAGGTTGCAGGTTTTGGGCTGAACAGCCTGTAGGCGAGCTTGTTGAGGTCTCCAACAGAAACAATTTCGTTTTCCCAACTTTATTGCCTACTTAACAGTATAGCAAGGAATCTTTTCGCACTGTTTAAACGTTCAATGACAGATGTCATGGAAAGGATGATTCGCTTCGCTTCGACGTTTAAAGGCAATGCAGCTAGCAGCCACCATAACCATTGCGGGCCATTCTTAATGGTACTCTGAAAAGCATCTGGTGTGCGACCGACAGCTTTGGTTATACAAGTTTGTTGTTCACTCGGCAGCTTTGCTAACCACTGAATCATCATATTATACACTTCATAATTAAGTTCAGCGTAATCTCGTTCGACGTATTCATCTTCCAACCAAGCTACTTTAGCTGTGTTATAGCCATCTTGCATTCCGCGTTCTAATACCTTGAATCTCCTGGTACCAACTGTGTGAATAATAGACCTGCCATCTGGTAAGAAATTGGCATCGTTAATGTACAGCATTGTGCCTACTGTAGCAAAACCTTCGACGGGATCCGGTACACACATCCCAAATTGTCGCGACCCACTTTCCAGGCAACGTCTCACCATTAGTTTGTAGCGAGGCTCAAATATATGTAATGGACAGGCGACACCAGGAACTGCCAATGTACATACAAATATTGGGATTTCATCATTTTTGCTCTCGCATCTATAGGAAAAATAAAGACAATTTTATTAGTTAAAGCAAGACATGAACAGAAACGTAGCGCAATGAATTTGCAATATAGTACAATTTAATTGAGTGTTCAGGTAAATCTTTAATGATTATGCTTTTCAAATGCACAAGTTTGCCTATATATAGACATGAATGAAACGATAGAACAAACTTTTTGGTAAAGTTACCTATCTAAGCTGCGATCATATTTTCAATAAATTTCATATTTTATTGTCAGATAAGATTCTCATACATGTTTATCATTACATAGATACAGCTTTGTTTAGACAAGATGATCCAACCAGCTTGAACAACGCGTTGATATTAACAGGGGTCCTCCAAACATATATACATTTTTTTTTACTCATGCGGTTTGATTCACATGCTGAATGACTAAAGTTTCTGTTATCATTACGGCACATAAGCAGTTGTGGGTTGAAAGTTTTCTTAAACAACAGTCCGCTTTCAATATCAGACACAATTAAACAGAAATTTATGCTGAAAAATTAGTTCCTGTTTCACTTACAATTAAGATTGCCGACTTCAATAGTGTTTAATATAATGTTTTAACATAATTTGTACTTCGTCGAATTTACCTAATTTGCTCTGATGTTGTAATCTATAGCGTTGCGTAATGGTGTCTAGCTGTTCGTATCTTTTCGGCTTTGTCTGTTTCGGCATTAATTATTTTTCATGCAAGCTGGTTATTTATTCATAAGATTCAAGGACAAAAGTATAATATTTTTATTATGTAACTATTTAACTTCCTATATTTGTGACGTCTATGAATATTTGAAAGAGGGCTTTTGTACGGGCGCGTGAGTTAAGCATACTTGTGGAAATTTGATATTAAAGAAATCTTCATACACGTGAATGTAAAGTCGAAGGGAAGGTCTAGTTCCCCTTTTTGATATCCGAAACCGTTTGAATTAAAAAGATTTGTGGCTAAATTTAGTAGTCACGTTCGAAATTGCCTTTAACTATTCTCTACTCAGGCTCTTCAGCTCAGTTGACAAGTACTGTACTGGAATTGGATTGCCTCAGATTTGATTCCTTTCAGTATTTTTCGCAACTGGTCCTGTCCAGTTTGAAAAAACATGTAAAGTCTATCTATTCGATAACACCATGAACTACAGTTTAAATGTACTTTCACTTGTCAATGTGTTTCTCAACACGAAAAAAACTACCCATATATCAGAGCGGATCTACATGGTTTTCTCAATACATCTATACAAGTTGACCGCGATGAACTGTCGTCGTAATTGTTCTTGCTCAAACCCGCTTACTCTCTTTTAAAGTTTGAAGTCGAAAAAATTATTCCTTACCTTGAAAATTTCAACAGTTCTTTTTCATGAGCAATTCTTCTTTTTTCATAATCATCCTGAAATTTCAACATCAAAATTTCCTTCAGCACTTCACAACTTTCTACACTTCCTGCCGTAAGATGTTCCAAAAATCGTTGAAGATTGGTCCGACAATAGGGACAATCAAAACGGTGATCCAAACAACGACAAAGACACGAACGACATAGAGAATGGCCACAAGATGTTGTCACTGGATCGTAGACCAAATTAAAACAAAGTTTGCATTCTAATTCGCTAGGGATGTCCAATTTCGGTTGAGGAGTTGCAGTTCTTGTGCCAAAACAAGATGCAGCTGAGTTTGCTTTGACATTTTCTACAGGAGCACGAAATGAGCTTTCGTTATCATCAAACATGTCATCAGCTTTCTCATGACATACTGCAGTATTACATGCTTGTAATGGGGTCTCGATAACCCAAGCAGTTTGTCCGTTTTGTTGCGAATTTGAAGCCGATTCCTGCTTGGGTTTTGGTGCTGTTTTCACCAACTTCTTGTTGGTAAAATGTTCGTGTTCCATAGTAGTATTATAGTTACTCTTGGGAGAGTTGGCCGAATAAGGCATCACCTCACGATTGACCTCACATACGTTACGCAGTAATGTCTCTAGATACGAAGCTAGTGAGCAACGGTATCTTTCCTCTTCTGGTTTCAACGCAGCAGCTCGGATAAACATTGCCATCGCTTCTTCAGGCTGATCCATACATGTTAGTAATTCTCCTCGGGCATGCAGGACTTTACTATTAGTCGGCGCAAGACTCACCGCAAAATCCAAGTCTTTCATAGCCTTTGCATAACTCTTTACGCTCTTGTGGCCATAGGCTCGTAGACACAAGAGATCAACACTATTAGGGTATTTACACAAGATATCTTTCATAAAGTCCATGAATTCGTTTATCCTTCCTTCCTTTAAAAGTTTTGTAGCATCTGCGATGGAGCTTCTAATCTCAGTTTTTTCTGGTAGCCACAACCGTGACAGTTCTCTTATGGCAATATTCGATGTGTATTGAAGTTTTGAATCTTTACCACAGCCAGGGCAAATTGTTTTGTCTTCATGTCGACAAATATCTAAACATTCTGAGCAGAATGTATGTCCGCATTGCAAAGTTACTGGAACATGGAATAATTCATGGCATTTTCCACACGTTAAGATCTTCTCCAACGGGTTATTTTCTTCCAAAAGATTTCCTCTGGGTACAGAACGCTCTTCGGCCAACTTGGTAGCTTCGGTTGAAATTAAGCTTGAGATGAACTCGTTTATAATACACCTTTGCTGTTCTAAGTCCCCTGAGATGAAAGCTGTACGATACGGCTCGAATGCTTTATCGAAACCACTTGGTTTCATTTTATTTCTGCCAGGCAATCTTCTATTCGTCTTTTCTTCCATGAAATGATAAAATGGCATCGTATGAATATACATATATTGGACTAGGAATGTTTTGAAAAAATATTATACTCTTTTCTACACTGAGAAAGACGAGATGAAAATTTTAAGTCTTTACTTTATGTTGAGTGATCAGCTTGTTTCAGACTGAGGGCATGTCAACATTGCTCTGCCAGATATACTCAGCGAAATGCTGATTATATAATGTGTGATTCACGCGGCCTTGAAGATATCCTACCGACACGTGAGTTAGGCATGTGTTTGAAGCGCATCAGAAATTCAATACCCATGTAGGGGGAGGGACCAGCACAACAGGTGGACTCAACTGTCTCAACATCGGGGATTTTTTAATGATAAAAGTAGACTACAAAGAAAGTGTGCTCAAAAGTCATGAGTTGACACCAGATCACTGACACTCGAGAAAAAGGCCTTCGAAATTGTTGCGTGTATGTAGTTCACATACATCCATCGTCACTTGGTGTGTTTTGAGTTTATATTCTGTAAGCTGTATTAGTTTTTTTTAGTGTTTTTCTTCTTTTTTTTGGGTCAACAAAATCCAATGACATACTGTAAACTATAGTTTAGAATTGTTGAACAACGCGTTTTACTTTCTACGCTTTGCCGCTATTCAGGTTTAGTGAGAGCAAATTGCAATTCACGATTCAACGTTTCAACACTCCAGTCTAATGTCTTCATCACACATTACCACTATTATAGTTAATTAAAGTGAATCTAGATTAGAAAAACTTACAATTCACGATCCATATTTTCAACATTCCAGTCTAGCGTCTTCTTGACACATTATCGCTTCCCTTTTCCAGCAAAATAAATTTAACTTATAATAATAAGTTATAATTCACAATTCAACGTTGCAACTCTCCAGTCTAATATCTTCATCGCACATTATCTCTACTCTGGTTTAGTAAAATGAATCCATAATTTTGACATTCCGGTCTTCTGTCTTCATCAATCATTACAACTACTCTGATTTAATAAAATTAACGTACCTTAGCAGAAAGTTTTTATACACGATCCAGTGTTTCAGCGTTCGAATCTAGTGTGTCTTCATTGGACATTATCAAAACTGTGGTTCAGTAAAATCAACAATGTCTCTGACTGACGGTTGGCTAATTAGTAAAGGACTTGAAAAACGTTCATCAACCAGAGTACGTCCCATAACAACATGACGTTACATTACCGTATCGTTTGTCATGCTGAAACTTAAATGTTTTCGTTTTGTCGTTCTCAGCAGCGCAGAAACGAATAACAAAACTGTTTCATATCTCTCTCGAAGTGTTTTCGTTCTACAATTGAAACATTGCGGTTCTTCCAAGGCAAAGAAAATATTTCGTCCACCACGAGTGGATAAAACTTGTTTTCAATTCGTGTTGACTTGATTGCAACCGCGGAAAGCTCTGGAAACTGCATGTCGGGAAGGTAGCTTTTCATGCATTCATTAATTTTATATTAAGATTAGGGATTGTACATATTTATAAGATTTGAGTCATTGAATGTGTCTGTGTCAAGGATGGTTCATATTTATAACAATTGAGTAACCTAAAGTGTTTGTATCAAGGTCAGGGATTGTACATGATGAATATACATCGTTTATTAAAAGTGTTTATGTCAAGGTCAGGGATTGTACTTGGTGACAATATTTATTCGAATCATTAGAAGAAGACATACAAATATGCAGGACTGAAGTCGATGGCTAGTAATTGTTCCGGAATGCATGGGCATAAAAATAAGAATTGCAAATTAAGTTTTCTTTTGTCCTCTGCTTGGAATATTAAGCTATCTAGTCAATACGGATTATCACCGATCTTGTATCTTCGATTTGAGAACACGAAATATTTTCAGGTCTTAGAAGACGTCCAGTCTTTCAATTTTATTACAGAATGTTCTTCGGAAATATAATAAAGAGAGTCTTCGTCACGATCAAATTTTTCGCGAAAATACGGCGTAGCATTGCCCAAGTGATTATGTTCGAGTTACGCAACTATAACATAGTAGAACTAACGGATATTAGCTATTATGCAACAGTGAATAGAACACGGCACCAGTGACACTGGGCACGTACAATTCTCTAGCAGTGCCAGAGGACATATATGGCCCGTTCACACTAGCGATTTTCACGGCGATTTGTCATATTGTAAAGGATGCAGCAGAGTGGATAAATGAAAAACGTGCGTAAAACTGCAACGTCCCTTGAAGTATCAGACATTCATGTCTGTGAGCTCGCCCTATCCATATGGCTGTATCATATCTGTTCAAGACGAGAAAAATCGTCATGACAATCGTCACGTGTCAGCGGGCTTGCTGTTACATTTCTTCACAACCGCTCCTGGTCAAATCTTCAACATTCTCCACTGTAGTCTATATACACCCTAATATAATTCAATACACACAATGACATAACGAGTATTTCAAAAACAAGATTAAAAACGGGCGTTATATATATATATATATGTATATATATTTTTATTTCCCTCCCAAGGTATTCTTCCCGTGGGCTTGCATCCCACTATTGCATATTTTTCGCGCACGCAATAGTTTAGATCCTTCGAAATTTCGTATTTTTAGAAATACTTTTACAGACAGACACGCACTCATTTAAAATACTAAATTCTAAACATTCCATTTCGTGTTTTTTAGAGATGCATTTTTTTATGGCAATTTAAAGTTATACCGTACGCTGTACGTGTGCATGAACATTATGACCAAGCGGACACCATGAACTGTAGCTTCGATTTTTACTATGATAAAGTTCAAAACTTTTGGCGTAATCAAGTAAAACTATGTCTTAAACTTGCGTAATTACACGTAAGAGATTGATTAACAAATGAGGAAACTATATTGATCTTGGCCAAACAGTTTTTTTATCCATGGTTTTAATATGATGCAACGTATTTCAATATCACTGGTTGTTACGTAAAGTTTTCATTTCCGATTTTTTCTTCATGTTTCTTACGCAATCATTTTCTGTATGGTGTTTCAGATCTGAAAAGGGTACAACCACAACTGTTGGAATTATGGTTTTAGAGATTTGGCTAAATTCTTTGTTTTTCTTTTGTTTATGTTTATGTAAACTTTCACATGGTGTGTGAAAACACAGTCCTTTTACATATGGTTTTTGAAGAATTGGTCAAAGTCCAAGCTTGCACAGTACGAAGGCATTGTCTTTTCGTGTGATGAAGCTATTGTCCTACGGTAGCCCATTGAACGATTCTGTTAAAGACTTCGATTGCGCAGTCGCTAGGACAAGCGCCTTTCACCAATTAGGTTGTGACTTCCGTTTCTCAGCGCGAACTAAACACTCTCATCTGAAAAGAGTTCGTTAACTACTCTCTGCCTAAAGTCATAGGTGTTCACTGCGCACTCCCTTTTCCTCCGGCTACTCTGGTTTCCTCCTACAGAGAGAGTTGACAGGGTGGGTTAAAATAAGCTGGTAGGAAGACTAACAGCATAACGGCTGCAAAGATAAATGCTTAGGTTACGAAAGCACATAGACGTAGCAAATGTATAGTTGAACTGAATTGTAAATTGGTTATGAAGAGCCCTTGCAGAAATAACCAATAAACTAGTAATAACTAAAGGTTAGTAAGTTGCGTTCGACGCAGTTCACCTTCGCACGATATGGAAGACACGAAAACCCTTGCCACGTGTTTACCACTGGCTACACGACAAAGAGGCTAAGGTGAACAACGCCAAAACGAGGTAAATGCTACAACCCCAAATCTCGATTTTACCTGGCATCTGACGGCAACGTCAAGATTAAGAAGCGTTTTCCTTCGTCGAACGTAAATATTATATCATTTATCAGAAAGAGAAAACTGTATTTGTACATGACGAAAATGTTCAATATAAAAATTGCTCGCAGTTCATTACAATGAGCTATCAAGTTTTCTAACTTTTCAAACCATTCCTCAATTGAATATGCACGATGAATATATTTCAACAGGAAATTGCATCTCATAGGATTGTTGAAGTTAGCGAAATCCCTCCCCCCAAACCATGTCCTCATTGGATATAATTGCCTGTATCACGTGGAAGATTATGCAATAACGGTCTACCTTTCACGATGTCTGATTATGAAACAATTTAATTTTTTATAGAAATCATATTTAGCCGTTAATGAACAATAATTGCCTGTTATGTCTAATCTGCATAATTGTCGCATTTCGTTTCCATAAACACAACATCGGTACTCCATTATGTAAGACATTGACACTTCGTATCAGAAAGCGTGGTTATTCATGTGTATCGACGATACGTATATATTCACGATAATCTAGATATATCATTATGTAACATTTTAGTGACAGCATGTTAATGATAAGCGAATAGTTAAGTTTCTTTTTGGTGCTGATTTGATATCGAAATGCGTGATATTTTCATGTGTATCGACTTTGCAAACAAGATAGTCTAGTGTCATCAATATGTTACCTAATAACATGTTGGTAATTTAAGGAGGGTGTAGTTCCCTTAAGCGTGATCTACTGATCTTTTGAAAAACGTGCTTATTTTCATGAGTATCCCCTTTTAAAAACAAGATAGTCCAGTTTTGTCATTATTTGTCACACAATAGCATCGTAGTAATTTTAGGCGATGAAGTTTCCTTTACATCATGTATTTATCTCTCGAAAAGTGTGTCATTTTCATGTGTACAAACTGTTCAAGCAAAGTTTCTTTTTTGAGTAATCTACTGGTCCAATTAGTGCATGCGGAACAAAACACGTGGCAACCGCGTTATTTCCATGTTAATTGATTTTTGGAAGCAAGACAGTCCAGTTAGGGCGTTATGTAACAACTTAGCAATAGCTACTTATAAGTCAACCGAGTGATCAGACAAAAATAGTACGGAAACGTGAACACTCGGGAAACGGTTGGACCATAATGTAAATTACTGGTTTAGCCGTAATTTGTGTTGTCCTTTGATACAGTCAAAGTTATTTTATTTTTTGTTTCGCCGTTATAAAAACTTTGAAAGACTATTTTCTGTCTTTGAAAGTCATTTTCATATCACAGAAACATGTTTTCAAATATTTGAGAATTTTATGTTATAACAATAAATATACAAGGGCCTTCTTTCAGGAAATTTGGGGTATTCCCACTTTTGTCCCAAACCGTCTCAAATTTCTTCCTGACATTACTTATCGGCATATTTGCATAAAAAATTCCTTTTCAGACCATAGAAACATAATTTGAAAATTTTGAAAATTTTCAGATATTGCTCAAATTAGGTTTCAGAATCATCCAGATCCCTTATCCGCTTTTTATAAACTTTTCCAATTTTTCTACCATTTTAAATTTTACTGTTTGGATGTGTCTGAATCTTTAGCTTTCTAGTAATGCCAAATGAAAGTTGATGTAAGTCGATTCACAACGAAAATTTGCAAGCTTTTGTGATATTTCAAAACTTGAAAATTTTTCTTTCTTCCTTTCCACGAGATTTTTCAAAATCTCCAGTTATGTCCCTCATTGTCCCAACTTTACCCTAGACGTTACCAATCGATACATTTGCACGAAAACTCATTTCCGGGCCATAGAAACACGTTTTTTAAAAAAACTTTAGGTTATGATTATAATAATGCTTCTTACGAAATATTTCAAAGTTTGCGATTGTATAGCACACGTCCGAAATCACTTCCATGGCTGACATGAGTCTATGTTACCCATTAACTGTTAACGCAAACAGTAATAAACTGTTAACCGTGCATAACCTTTTTCAGCAAACATGTTTTGCAGATTTCAATGCATTCATATCATTGTTTTTGAAAAAATCTTCCCAGTTTTATTTATAGTACTATTGAGACGTATGGTGAAAAATTAGCATTCAGATTTAAAAAATAACTTCTGATGTATTTGCGACATTTATTCAGCCAATTGGCTGCTCGTATTTGTGAAACGGGCCAATTAAAATGCAGCAAGTTGAAGGCAGGCAGCAGGTGTTTTTAAAACTCATTAAAATATTGAAATATCTCCGTCGCCATCAAGACATAATTAAAATAAGGTTGGAGAAATGTTGTATAAACCAATCAGCGTCCAGCACTTGCTTTCGGTGCTAAATTATTCAAAAACAGTAAAGATCAGTGTTTTTGACTTGATCTTATAGATGTCAAACGCTTACATTCAGCTAGCTTTAAATATTTCTTATTTTTAACCGTAAAAAGTAGACTAGTTTGTTTAAAACGCTTCAAAAACATGAGAAATATGAAATTCAATAAAGGTTTGACGAGAGAGTTTGTGTTTTTTCTGATAATTTATGGCTTCGATTTTGGTATGGATGTCGGTGTGTTTTTTGACGCGATTCAGTCGCATGCTCGCTACGTAAAGTTCTACGATGCTCCGGACTACAAAGTGAATCATACACAAAGTATTCTCCATTGTTCAACTGGCCCTTGGATTCGTAGAGACTTTGAAAAAAAGTTGGATCATTTTGAAGGCATTATGTACACATACGCTTTCTTCATTTGCGTTGGCGGGTTGATCATAACTGGGTTCCTCTTTGCGTATATATGGATGCTATATCAAACGACACTTTCTCCTGAATTCATTATCGAGAAACGAGAACTGTATGTTGATATTAAATTCTGGTTTGGTTTTTTGTGCAGTATGATTTATGATATTCCCGCTTCGGTACTTGCAGTTGAATTATATTCTGAGCGCAGTGGCGCAGCCGGTCTCATGTGTTGGGAGTGCGCGCAAGACATATATTGTAACGATAAAGAGATATTAGAAAAGAGACAAGAGAAATTACTAATGTTGATCGTATTCAATATGGTTGCTTTTGTCGTTGTCAGTTTGTATAAGGGAGTCACTACATTCTATCGTTGGAGCAAGGTTGACAATATGCCTAACTTAAGGTGTTCGGAAATCCGCGCGTGCGCAGCACTGTTCGCTGGCAGTAATTACGCCATTATTATGCTAACACCTGCTCTCGGTCTTCTCAAGTTTAAATTTTTTTCTCTCTCGACTAACACTGGAAGTATCTTTGCTGGGGTCACTGAAAGCTTGTTTCTGATTGGTGGCCTGGGCTGGGCTGTGTTTTCTGTCATTGCATTTTGTTGTCCGTTGTTGCGTTACATTACCATGAAGTAAAGTTGGATAAGTGGACCTCTAGAATCACCCCGCTCTCCCCATAAAATACTGCAGAAACTTTCTTGGGAATGCTACTTAATTCCTATTTTCTCTGTCTAATGCCAGATGATTTCACTTCGCGTCAAGGGGAGAGCCTTCTATAATAAATTGCTCGGTAAATTGTTCTGAGTAAATATTTCAAACAATAATTTCAAGACTTTCAATATCTGAATCAACGTGATCGGTTGTTTTGCTTGGAATTGACTTCTTTCCAAACTCGTGATATTGAGCTCGCAATGTATTCTGTCGAGACCTCATGTATATATTTAAATTTTAATTACATAAGATTAAAGTCCTTATTTAGTAACGGGATTTTTTTGTTGTAATTATTGATTAAAAATTATGAGGCCAGTATTAGATGCTCGTCTACGATAATTGAACGTGCCTAATGCGATTTATGCAAACAGTTCGAAGTTTAAGTAATTTGCATCCCAAGGCCTGTTTCAAACGTTGCACTACTGCCGTGTCGAATGCATTAAAGACAATCGATAATGACGAGTTGCAGCTGATTATCTATTGTTTTTATAATGCATTCGGCACGGCAGTATAGCCCGACGTTTGAAACGGGCCTAAGTTCAGTGTGATACCAAAGTTGACATTTTCATGAATGACAAGAGAAAAAAAACTATTGTATTGGCTGATAGTTCATGTGTGAATTCATCTTACCAGTTAAATGATTCGTAGTCTTTTTTCATGTGTGCTTTTGAACTATTGCACGGTGAAGACATTGTCATGGGAGATATAGTTTGGAGACTTGACCAAAGACTTTGTCCTATCTGTTTGTTCATGTTCATATAAACTTGTACACGGTGAAAATATAGTCATTGAAGATATGGTTTGGAAACTTCACCAAAGTCTTTGTTCTATCCTTTTGTTCGTGTTTATGTGAACTTGCTCTCGGGGGAAGACATAGTCATTGGAGATTGTCATTGATCACTTTTATCACCATCTTGATATGTTTAGAGAGACTTGACGCGTTTAATTAAACACAAATCCATGCGCAGCTCTTTCACACATTAGAATCATCATACACGCAAAAGACGCATTGTTAATCTCATATTCTTCTTGCAATCTTTTTGTAGTCTAGCGACGTCGAAATTGATTCAAAAAGATTGGTCTAAATGTTTTGCTTAATTTGCGAAAACAAAGAGAGTATATTTTATTTCAAGTTTCCAAAATTGATCACTGACATTTTAGGTTAGCTATTGGTGAATTAAAGAAAAAGCATTAATTTATTGCGATAATCTGTGTACAAACTGTTTGGTGCTCTTTTCGAGTTCTGCTGATTGAAAAGTGGAATTTTGAATGCAAAATGCAGGTATGTTTGTTTTTGGTGAATAGCGCAGAAGATTTTAAATTAATAAGCAGCTATTTGATCACAGATGACTGATTTACGTCGCTTTTGTGTTTTTGCACCATACACATTTGATCAAAGTTTTCTTTTAATTTAAAGTTGTGTTTTAAATTTGTCGAAGTAATCAGTCTCTTATTGACTGCCATATGATTCTGCATTTTTAGAATGATACTACAAATTCTCGTCGTTTTTCTCGTTGGACAAGTTTTTTTCACAGAGGGCTTGTTCTCCTAACATTGATAACATTAAGTCATGGGAAGTGCAAAAGTTCTCTTTTCAAATTACACAACGGCCGTTATTTACCAAATCATGTGATCGAAACTGCTGTAGTGACGTCACAATTTGAATGTTCATTGCTGTGCCTAAGGCAAAATGGTTGTGAATCATGGAACTTAATTCAGACAGAGACAAGTTCAAAGTGTGAACTGAATAATGATACCATCAACCCAGAATTGGCCGATGGTGTTTTATTGAGAAACGATTCTGTTACGTTTGGGCATCGTATTGTTCTGGAGGCTACTACGAAACAGGAAGATAAGGTCAGTTGCTAGACGTACTCTTTAAAACTAGACAAGTTTCTGAGAGATTTCCCTAAGTTAAGCAAAAGGTACTCTGGCTTTAGACAAAGTACGTGCAATTTTTTTTTAGAGTAAAATCTTCAGGCTTTAGACATTGTAGCATTTTCTAAGACAGAGTAACACTAACAAAGCGTTTGCTTTTCCTTAATCTTTTTTGGTAAAAAAAAAACTTTTTTAATTCTATTTTCAGGGAGTAAATACACAACTCAAGAATATAAGTAAGTGGTTTCAGCGTCAAAATATGCCATAAACAAAGTAGGAACATAATTTTTGACGGTTTTTGGTTACTTTTCAGCCTATATTTTCACGCATCTTGGAGCGGAAGGATCCGATGGCCCCACAGATATGAGCAGTTACCAAGGAACTACTCTAGAAGGGCTGGTTACATTGCAGAGTGGGATCCAAAAATGGCGTGTGCCACATACGGGTATTTACCTTATCGAATCACATGGTGCAGCCGGTGCGAACGGCACATGCGCGGCGAATGGTAACGCGGGCAAATGGCGAATTGGGGGCTTGGGAGCTAAATTGAGTGGCAAGTTTTTGCTGAGTAATGGAACTTTATTACAAATTCTTGTAGGTCAGCGTGGGGTTATGGGAACGTTTTTTAATGACAGACCTGGAGGGGGAGGAGGCGGGACTTTTGTAACGTTTGCTAATAATACCCCGCTTGTAATTGCAGGAGGAGGGGGTGGGGGAGGTGGGTGTTTTGGAGTAACAAGGGAATCTGATGGTGATCCTGGACAGTTTGGAGTGATTGGTAGTAGATGTGCTGCTGTTGAAGGCAGCGGGGGATCTTTGTGTACAAATGAACCAGGATATGAAGTCAAAGCTTGTGGGGGGTCTGGATTGCTAGGTGATGGTAGTAATGGCGACAGTTTAGGACCAGGAATTAAAGCCAAGGGCTTTGTAAACGGGGGAAACGGTGGTACGATTCATATTGGGTCAAATGGTGGTTTTGGAGGCGGTGGGTATGGCTGGTTGTTTGCAGGTGGAGGTGGAGGTTATACTGGGGGTGGTGTGTGGGCGAACTCGACCTATGGAAGGGCGGGCGGTGGAGGTTCTGTTAACCATGGCTTTGATACAAAATCTGGGTATGGGGATGGCTTAAGTCATGGTATGGTTAAGATTGTTTTTGTTCCGTGAAGTGATAGATGGAACATATACGTGCGTAACTTTTAGACATCTGTGGGGTCAGAGAAACTTCTTCAAATTTGAAATTTACAAATTGGTTTTTGCCTGTCATATTTTCTCATAAGGGAACGTGGTATATCCTGAGTGTGTTTATATTATTGATTTCACTTAATTTCATGTGATTCATCGTGGTATCAGTTTTGTTTTCGTAATCAGTGATTTTTTTTAGATTTATAATTTGAAGTTTGGAAACGAATTGACACGGTCATTTATGAACATGTTTTTCTGCTATGTAGGTACACTAAACTCATTTTAGACACTTTTTGGTTTTGGAAACGCATAAAAATACTGCAAGTAAACAGTTCGTTCTTACGCTAATGAGTCTCAACACTGAATACGCGCAGATTTCATTGTGCGGCACCTTTGTTTTACAGAATTATATAAATTATTGAATTTTACAGAATCGTATACATTAGTAGAGTGGCAAAGCTAGACTACTGGTCATGCAGCCTGCATGCAAACCAACCTACCCTTGTGTAATAGTCATGCCACTTGGGTCATGTGGTGTTTATATTGGTATGTTGTCAAATAGATTGTACTCCAAAAATTACTGCAGTTGTAAGGGCATTGATGATCCAATCCAACTGTTTGAAACTATTTATTTTCATGCTACGTTTCTTGAATCAAAATAGAGCAATGTCGAGGTTAGCCTACGTTGTAGACCACTTACGAAACGTAAGTGGTCTACAACGTAG
>JAODVQ020094265.1:0-17115 GCA_025400075.2 Phenganax stokvisi
GATCGTCGCTTACTTCAGCTAACTATCATCTCTAGTTGCTCTGCTAGCCTTTGCATAGACGAGAAAGTTTTTTTCCGACCAAATTTTTTTTGCTCATAAGGAAATTTGAGGTGCTAGAATTGACTAGGAACTTGTTCAAAAGCCAGTAACAGTTCCTCTAAGCTTTTAACTTAGGGAACAACTTGCCATTGTGTACGATCGTCAAGAAACTTGTTCTCGTCAAGAAACATGGACAAACGTGCATGGCAGAAGAGCTTTAATAGTTTTCTTATTTAGGTAAATATTGTCACATGTTTCTGTGTGTTCACTGTTTGAAGGAGAACGTCGCCTGCACGCAGAATGGTCAGTGTTGCAAGGGAGAGTGTGTGTATGGCAGGTGCAATAAAGAAGGTGCGAGTGGCGAGCCAGGGACGTTTTGTGAAAGACATGAGGATTGTAAGAATCCTCCAGCGTGTTGTGTAAGGTATGCATGGGTAACGATGGATACGTAATGATATAAGGATTAGAGTAATCGAAGATATGGTTTGGAGACTTGACCCAAATCTTTGAGCTATCCTTTTGTTAATAATGTTTGCGTAACATTTCCTGTAGAGAACCCGCCATAAATCCTGATATATCCATATGTAAACCTCCACTAAAGGAGAACATGGTGTGTGGACCAATCAATTTCTTCAAAACAGTCAACGTTGGTGCCGAAGTTCAGACAGCGTGTGGTCCGTGCGAAAAAGATCTGATTTGTGCAAAAATAGGGTGAGTAGAATGATTGATACCAGCCTAATTACTCTAAAATCCGTTTTATAATATTTTTATTCTTTCTAGCTTATTTGGAATACATGAAATTTGCGTCCGAAAAGAAGATTAGTAAAAAAGTGCAATAAACTTGACACAGCAGTTATATGTAAGAAGGGTGTACAATTAACTGTGCTTAGAGAAATAGTTTCGCAAAACAAATAATAAAACGAACAAGATTAATACTGACCGTTTTCTGAATGCTTGATGACCGTGCTACGTTATGAAGATTTCATTCATGTGTTTATGATGAAAACGTTCCCCACTAGAATGGGACGATTTTTATGCATTCAGAAGTGAATTCGTTTATTAATCCAGCGCGACTAATGTAGATTATGCATTTGTCAAAATGTTATTCTTATGTGTTAATGTTATATTCAATAAATGTTTTGAAGAAGTAATTGTACTATGATGAGAAATAATTACAAAAATATTAAAAAAAAAATAATCAAACATCAAATTGGAAAACCAATTTTAATCGTATTTATCTTTACAGAAACATCTGTAGTATTGATTGTATATACAATAGTGTAGGTCCCAGTGGCATCTGATATACCACGCTGGCTTTTTCAACAAACTGCCGTGACTACAGCAAAGTTTACGACGGTGCATTTATCCCTTTCCATCATTTCACGATTCCGCCATCATTCCGCGCGTCATTCATCACAAGAAACCTCAGGATCCAGACATGAATTATTGACGACATATTCATTGAATAATGAAAGTTATACCCTCTTCTCTTTTACATTTTTCACGTTATCGTCATCGTTTTATCTTAATCTCTCCGCATTAATTTCCTGCTGGCTTGGCAGGCAGACATATTTGATGTACTCCAAAAATCCTAAAAACGAATAAGACATAATTTAATTAAAGGGTTTTCTCCTCAGGATTCTGCAATGTAAGCATTGACAAATTTATGAAAGATAATCAAATTGACATAATTTGGTGGAGTATTTTAAAACATGAGAGCATTTCACTAACCCAACTTGTTTGCAAGTGAGATCAGACTTGCAGGGCCCGCAAGCCGCCTGCACAGTTCCACCTATGTATACCGCCCTATATTGATTGTATGGCCCGCATGTTTGGTGCTCATCTAGAGCTGGTTTACACACGGAAATCGCTGGATTGATTGCTGGCTCACGTACGCAACAAGTTTCTGCTTCTTGACAATCACTTTGCCGATCACAGAATGTCCCTGGGAACGAGTGAGAATATCAAATCAAAGAAAGAGATAACATAACAATGAATGCTGCCAAATATTCTGCATGTTTAAAGGAAGATTTTGCTTGCACATACCCGCAGCGCCCTTTGAAGCTCCAGCTTTGCACCTTCCGTAAACACAGAACAGTCCCTGATCTACACAACACTGACCATTCTGTGTGCAGGCGACGTTTTCCTTTAGGCAATCGACGCATAAAAACATATGACAATATTTTCCTGTTTCACATTTCTTCTGTGAATTACATTCTTGAGTGTAATAACCTGGTGCTATCATCTGACGAAAAAGACAAAACACGTCAGCGACATATCGGAATAATAATTGAACACAGCAGTTTTAAATATCGTAAAGATAACTGAAACTTAACTCTCTACCGCGGAACGAGTCCTTTTATTGTATTACTTCGTCTAAGCCAGCAGATATATGTAACGAGGGCTTTTATAGCACAAAGGACTTAAACACTGACTTCAAATGTCATGAACATCAATACATTAGTACTGCACAGATTAGAAAGGGCGAGATTACTGCAAGATTACTACAGCAGAAAAGTCACAAGTGATCGCTTGCTCTGCAACATATACTATTTTAAAAACTAAAGCTACGGGTGGACTGTCGGATTTTTTTACAAACCAAGATCGGTCTGTTTGTTACAAATGAGTTAAATATAAAGCAACGTGCTGTATTAAAGTGATAAGGAATCCAGTCTAACCTTTTTAACTCTGCTTGTATCTTCATTTGTGCTTTGGTCATCTTCATTGACCATTCGTTTAGATAATTCCTCGCAATTTACCCGCAAAAACAACAGCAGTATCGCAAAACAGAACAGCCTAAAACTTTCAGCTGCCATTTATAGCCTTTTGTTCGTAAACATAATAAAAGCAATCCAAAACAAAAAGCAAAAAATTGAAGGAAATAAAAAAGTATTAGATAGAAATCTCACGGCTCGTTCACAGATTACCTTGTTAAAGAAAAAACTTTAAATAATTAATGATGATTTACATCATTTGTGATGCGCTTAAACACAAGAAATATATTATCTCTTGATAAAAGACTGCTCTTTGTAAAGTGTTATATTTTCTTAACTTGTTTTACTCATAAATCAAGTGCTATAAAGTTTAAGATTTTGAATAAAATAAAGTTATTTTACTGTGAAAAGAGCATTGGTAGTTAAATGAACAATATTTGTAGACGTTTGAGTAAACTCAGCAGGTCAGTACAGGTAGTTACTCAAATCAATGATTTCCACTCAAGCTAGCGCAAAATACGCAAATATCGGCGTCTTGCCAAAACTGACCGCTATATAATACATCGGATTATTAGTAAGGAATGATCTCATTGAAAACCTGGACTATTGATTGACTCAATCAGCAGGGTTAATTGGTTGAAATCAACCTCTCTGTCAGTGCGAAGTGATATTCGAGTCAAACGTCTATTGATAATATATTTTCAAACGAAGCAACTGATTTCACATGCTGTTTTTCAACAAATTGTCGAATAGTTTTACAAAATAAGAAGTAATTTAACAGCAAGAGGTCAACAGCAGTAACTGGACACCTTGGGGGCAAGGATTAGACAAAACATATGACTGCAGCTCACGTTTCAAAATTCCTCACTTGAAGCTGAAGTATGTGTTGTTGTGTGGTCACAGACTGCACGTCTTCAGTTACTTTGTCAAAGAGTGTTTCAAAAAAATTTGTCTATGGCTGGAGTGAGCTTATGTGAGCTCAAGGAAGAAAACATTGAGTTACGAAGGGCAAAAGTCCAGCTTTCAAACGATTTAAAAGATGAAAAATCATTGGTTCGTAATCTCATGGACACGATAAAAAATTATGAAAAGTTGCTGCGTCTGGAAGACCACGATCGGGAAGAAAATTTTTCGAACGATCAAATTAAGAGAACTGATTCTTGGGGCGTCTTGTGTCGTTCTTTAATACTCCTTAACGACGAGTGTTTGGAATTAACAAGAACTGTAGCTTGTATGCTGGAGAAAGCGAGCAAAGCTGAGAAACTTTATGAAAACAAATCAAAAAGAATTTGTAATTTGAACATGAGAATTGAAAGATTGGATGCTGTTATGCTAGGGAAAAAAATTGATTGCTGAAAGGCAACATGGCAAAGATTCTGGATAAAAACGATGATGGGCAAAGGTGCTATTATTTCTAAGATGAATATTCTACAGCGGACGTTTAGTATTTACTCAGCCTAATTCTACGGACATAATATTGGGTACAAAAGTAATCTGAGACTCTTGATACACATCTTATCATTGAGATGTCATGGAAACAATCACGCAAGCACGCTTGTTTTATGTTGAACAAATATTTATAAAGTTGAATAGTTTAAGTGTTTACAAGCTTTCCTCCTCCTTTCTGAAGGTTTGCAGCTTTCAATCAATACAGCAAAAATGTTTAAAATCATCCTTATCTTTCTCCTTTTAACCCTCGAAATCCCTCAATTTCAATGCACGAGTGTTTGACAGAAATCATCTTATGACATAGATAGTATTTGTAAATAACTGTTTGGCAGTTCTGGTACCAGTAAAAACCCAAACACCGCTCCGCTTATCAATGTATTATTGGCCATATATACACGGGGTATTCAAGTGTAGCTTTCCATGTTGATTAGAGGTTGTTAGTTAGAACCACTTGCATTACGTGACAATTTGTTTAATTCATAAATTAAAAGATTGTTTTTCGAAAAATGTGGAGTTAAATGCTTGATTGCGTTTATCTGGCAAAACTGTTCACCTGAAACAGTTTTAATCAACCAAGCGTCAAATGAATATGGCCACTGTATTACAGGAAAAACAATTCCCTTCATTTTACGCACCTTAATTTTCCCTAAACTCAATAGCTAGAGCGAGATCGATGCGTCAAACATTGCACTTAAACTTTAGACTGCAGATTTGAGAATCTAAAACCCAATTTAAAAATTTTGATGAGCTTCATGAAAAATTTACGCATCAGTAGTTGATGATGTCAGAATTATTTTCGCAGTTTTCATCGAGTTTCATAAAAGAAAATAAAGGATCAGTTATTTATTCGTTCAATAGAAGACTTTTGATAGAAAAATTTGGCAATTTTTTCGCGAGGAGCGAGAATGAATCGTTTCTTAGTGGCGCTAGGGTGCGCAATCTTGGTAAACGTTGCTTTCTCCCACACTCTTCGTAAGAGTGATGAAAATTCAGGAGAAGAAAATGCATCGAAAAAGGTGAGTGATTTCAACTATTTTTTTATTAAGATACTATCTGTATCATTCTTAAATCATAATATACACAGTTAGTTTTATTTATATATCTTTTAATCTTCAAAACACGATTCGTATAAATTTGCATTACTCAGCAGGTGGAGAAATGAAGACAATCATTATAAAAGCTCAAATACAAAACAAAGTAAAAAAGAGAAAAACAGTTTGAAAATATACTTATGATTGACCTTTTATAAATAAAAAATCACTATTTCATTTCTGAGGTGAACAAAACCATCTTGCGATTGTTATCTTTTATATTTATTTTCTTTCACTCCCTTCCGTAATTCATTCTTAACGATTGGTAATTGCTTTCTAAATGCATTCCTACTGTGTTCTAAATGCGTTCTAATTGTGTTTATTCATTAACTGCGTTCTAGTTGCGTCTAGAGTCATCTAGAACTCGTAATGTAGTCCATTTCAACTCTTTGTCTCGACAGCAAATGTTAGCCCCAGGATATTATCACATGGAATGCCAGACGAAAGAAGATTGTAAAAAGAAAAATCCAAAATCATTTTGTCACATGTTCATGTGTGTGGATTGTCTCAAAGAAAACGTCGCCTGCACACAGAATGGTCAGTGTTGTGAAGGTACTCAATGTATTTATGGAAGATGCAAGAAAGGAGCAGAGAAAGATCCAGGTAATATTGAACACTATCCTTTACTTATGGAGAGAAAAAATTTACACAAATAGCTACAACCAAAGTTGCCAACGATAAAGTTTGGTCGAGACACTAGCTTGGCTGTCTTATTCTAGGAACATTCTGTGATAAGAAAGAAGATTGTATACCGAAGGATCATTGTTGCGTACGTGAGCCCGCCATCAATCCAGCGGTATCTATTTGTAAACCTCAACTAGACGAGAATCACGTTTGTGGTCCAATTAACCAGTATAGAACGGTGTACATTGGTGCGCATGTGCAAACAGCTTGCGGTCCATGCAAGGAAAGCTTGCAACTTGAATGCAGACAAGTTGGGTAAGAAAAAATTTGTTAGAATCAGAGAACAATTAAAATTTATCTGAACAAGCAGAGAGAAATTAGAATGGGTTGAAGAACGAATACATGTAATTAGATTGAGTTAGAAAGTGATTAGATTAAACTGGGCAATTACTCGTATTGTAAAATACACCATATTTTTAGGATATTTGGAAACTATCACGTGTGTATGAAGCCAGCAGCAAAGTAGATCATCATCAACGAATGGGGAAGAGTAGAATGATTAAAAAACACTACGATGTGCCTCAATTCACATGAATATAGATAAAATATACATTCTATCACCTCATATACTGTAAATATATAATGTGCAATGTACCCTGAGAAAAGATAGACGCTGTATAGCTGTATGGTTTACGGTTTGTTATTGCAAAACCTCTTTTCTAGGAACTATTTATGAAACACTGTAAACCATTTTATTTATAACCTCTTTGAATAGTCTTGTTTGTTTTGTTGGAGAAATGCTTGTACAAAACAATGTCTCAAACATACCATTAAAAAACGTTGCGTCATGTTTTCAATGTACCCAATAGTTTCGCCTGCCAAGGTGTGGCTCAATGGCTGTCAATTGAAGAAATATCGTCATGAACAGATCCAGATAATATTACGCATGGCGACAACTTTCTTCAAATACTTTTTCACGCCCTGCATAAAGATTCCCAACCGAAATAACTCTGGGAAGATAAAAATATCTTTACCGCCGCCTACGGTAAGGGTTGCGGGTGTCCTGTGGCGAAGTGACTGAGCGGATCATTATAAAACAATATTGAGATCGTAAGTGATCTTGTACAGACCAGCACGACAGCTGGGATTTAATTCTCCAGCTAAGATTTTACGCTCTCATCAAAAATATTTTTTGCTCTAATTCACACATGTCTTTTGAAAGTTTCATATTTAGTTTTTAAACAGTTGTCCACTTTGACGATGATCCGAAAAGTATAATATGTTAAACTATATAGTGTTTATGAATTCAAGAAGAAACAGGTTCAAAACAGAAGTACACAGGGAGTTACGAAGTTAAACCCACACCGTATGACAAGAGAGAAAAAGAGTACTTTTCAGAACAGAAACAACCATGAGACAAGTCTGAGCTACATCTAAAACCATGCTCAAGAGAACTTGTTGAATTGCAACAGAGGTTGATGTGAAAAACCAAATTGTTATATTCACATATAAATTATTGCCAATTATCATATTTCTTAAACAGGTAACTGATCGTTTACCGCTCACAGAGAGCACGAGGAACTTGTTTAAAATATCATCCTGTGCTATTTATAGCACAATTTCACGTTTATTGGATTAACCGTAGAGGCAACAGTCTCTAAACTGAAATGAGCTAAAAATATGAAGAAACAGTTATAACCACAAACGTAAAAGAAACGAATCTAGAAGTCTCTTTCCAAAACGACTAAAGGTAAAAGAAGTAGATAAGAAACATCAGTGCAATGGCGAAAAATGATTCAAGATTAAATGAAATCTTTAGACGAAAAAGATGTTTAGTAGAAAAAGATGTTTACGGACTTGAGTTGAAGTGTGATATATTTTTGGAAAATTGAGTTTGATTGCGGTCGAGTTTTTTATGATTGTTTGCCAGTTAAATATAGCTTGAAGTTACTTACAGGATGAAACTGGAGTACCAGAAAAAGATCTGGGAATTGAAAAAGGCAGGACAAATGCGCAACAATTGGAAAAACGAACTTGTACTCTCTTATTTAGTCTGATGGCAGCTAAAATTACTCAATAAGACTGATCTTTTAGAAACTTGTTCAAAAATTACTCTTAAAGCTATCCAGACGAACAAGCTGGAACAACTTTCTTTGTCTCCAGTTAAACCCCAGTATATTTCAAAGCTATATATGTGCACAAAACAGTTCATGCATCGTGGTCTCGTGCAGGGTTCGTGATTGTGTGTAGTTCACTGGTGTGTGCAGACGACATCAATTAAAGTCGAGGATCTGTAGTCACTTGGTGATTACGGGGAAAATAGTTGTGGGCGTGTCAAGCAGCTGAAAAATAGTATAAATAAAGCAGGATTTTCAAGACATTTCAAAAGCATTGGAAGAAGCGTGTTTGAAGCAGAAGAATTGAATCAAGTTTTGGCAACAAACGACCAAGTTTGCTTTGAAGAAAATAAGTCTTTCACCCGAAAGAGCAAGCTTCTATACTGGTATAGACAAAGAGAACTATATATGTACCTTTGAAAAAATCGTTGCAAAGTCACACGCAGATTTTCGTAAGTAAAAACAGTCGACTTAAAAGGAACAGAGCAGAGGAAAATACCAACTTTTGCTTCGCCTTGTAAAAGAAACAACACTGACTCAATAGTCAAGAAACAGTTTTGAAAAGTACCAAATAGTTGGACACAATAACATTTTATCAAAGAAGAAATTTCATAGTTGAGCAAAATAAAGCGATGGCGCGAATAATAACAATATTTCTCATCACCCTGGCACTTTTAAGTATCCTTATTAGTCTTAATAGTAAAGTGGATGGTATATTAATCGTAATACGTCCACGACGACGACGAAATAATATCTTAGTCAAAAAGAACATGAAGAAAGCAAATCACTTTTTAAAGAAAGCGTTACGAGCAGAACAGCAGATGTTGAAGGTAAAGTTCTTTCTACTTCATATACTTTTAGAGAAAAGAGATTAACAAGATTATAATTTCATGGTATATAGATATTTTTATGTCGCTAGTTTAATTAAACCTAACCTTTGGACACCGACACATCCTTGTGCACAATATGGCTGTATAAGGCTAATTCCACTTAAAGCTGCATTCAGCAGCAAACAGAAACTGGCTGTTAGAGGTCTTTTTTTAAGTGTTTTCGGCGTAAACTAATGACTTTCATTCTTTTTCAACTAAAAATAAGATTTTTGTGGTTGTCTACAACTACTTTAGGCTGGTGAAGACTTCCTTTAATTGATGTTATGTAACTTCAATTGTGTGCGACCACTTAAAAGACAAACTTAAACCTCTTGAGATTAAAACTATAAATATTATCTAACTACACATAAAGCTGGAAATCAACATCACGATATAGCAACGGCCATTTCGCCGCGCGGGTGGAACGCACAGTTTTGAATATGCTCAATCGTTTTCTGTCAGCGCTTGGTCTCGCGTGCACGCTAGGAAAATTAAATGTAATTCAACTTTCTCTTGCGTGTACGCGAGATCAAGAGCGGTGGAACAAACAACAGAGCATGTTTAAAACTGTGCGCTTCGCCCGCGCGGGCAAAACGGCTGTGATGGAAAATGGCTTTTTATATGCACATGCATGTGTTCACTAATATTCTTTAACGTTGTATTTTTTTAGAAACTGAATCGAAAGGTAAAATAAAACATAGTTCACAGAGGGTTAAAAATAGAGAAGCACAGCGTTATGATCTTGCAGTTACTGAGAAAACAGATCAACGTGTTTATTTGAATGAAACTCTCACGCAGCGGAGCCTGTTTATAGCGTTAATTATGAAATCTAAGCTGGAGGCCAGCAGAGCGGTAATATGGTAAACCGCGTACGGAAGAAACACTTGAAGCAGACTGGTAACGATGATGAGAATCTATACTTAAAGTGTAAGATGCTCTTAGATTCTTGGTTGAGCTTCTCAATCACGTACTTTGGACTGCACATCGAATAACCGTGAAAAAACGCCAGATAACTGTAAAATGCATGAACATATTATAATACAGAGATGTACAAAAATGTATTAATAGTTTATTTTGAATATCACCATCGACTGCTAATATTTGTGGCTTGAAATCAAACGCATTTAATCCGCTGCAACCAGCGGAGCTAACAAAGAAATTAATTGCACTATTTTTAGTTATACTCGGAAGAATATTTGTTAAGTTTATCATAAATAATGAAGAGCTGTTCCTTTATTCGGACAGTTATTGATGTAAAAGATTTGTATATCGCACTGCACGATTGGTTGGAACCCTTGGAGCAATTACGTCAACAGTTCCAAGTCGACTTGTGAAAAATACTCAATTCAAACATGAACAACGACAGCAAAATCGACCTATTTTGATGCAGACGCCTTTCTATAAAATATTAAGCTGCAGTGTTTAACTATAGCTGCAAGACTTCGTTACTGGATGAAACTATCAGAAATCCACACCGTAATTTATGCACGCATGTACGGTACATAAATTATACTTGCGGTTACAATTACAATACATGGTGAACCTAATTATAGGCAGTATTTTGACCACAGACTGGGAATGCAAGCAATTACTACGTATTTCGGATGTACAAGTGTACATATTTATAGCAAAATATTCCAGCTATTTTTAATAAATTGATATCTTTTTGTTAATGCCGATTGTTTACAAAGTTTTAAACTGTTTCAAACAAAGAATAATGTTATTATCATATAGAATTCGTTTAATTAAGTTAATTTAGCAGTTTGGCTGTGTTTTGAAGGGCAAGTTAAAACATTTATATGACATCAAATAGATGCCCAAATTATTTTGCGATCCATTGACAAAGCAACGGATCGCATAGCACTCGAAGAGCGCGTTACGACAATTTTCGACTAATTACGAGTAAGTGCTTACCTGATTCAACATATGTGATTTTCCGCTGAACTGTTAATGGTGGGCTCTGCGGGCTCATGGGGATGATGTGAGTCATTTGCCCAAGATTAACCTACAGGAGTAAAGTTGCGTTTACACTACTACACCGAGTTTCTTTAATGCTACGTGCACACGGGTGCCGTTTTCAAGCGTTTTCGAAAACGTTTGTGTCTCGTTTATCGTTTTAACACTTAGTTAACACTTTCCAAGGGAAAATTTTTTCAATATATTAAATTAGGTACAGTCTTTGCCCTAAATTGTCGGTGTTTGCATCCGTTTTCGCGTGAAAACACAAATTAAAACGCTCAAAAACGTTACCGTGCGCAGATAGCCTAAGTATTCCGTTTTTCTCCTGTTGTAGACTGGGTCAATAAGAGATGACTCCGGCACATCAGTGTGATAGACTGACCATATATACACAAATCTATTTTTTGTAACACTACATCAATACGAGACAACTTTCACTGGACTGCTAGAAACAGCATTTCAAAACTGATAGATATACAGAGCAATAGTAATTAACTATACTAACGAATCAAATTATCAAATCCAATAAAAAAAACAGTCTTGGATAACATAAAACTGTATTCAACTTTGACTATTTTTAAATTATAGATATACAGGTTTAATACTTTAATACTTCTTATACAATAAATAACTTTCATATAATCATATAGCTACAATTTTCCATAAATACTTTATAAATTAATTACATTTTAAATAATAGCCTTTGGCCAATGTTGCAGTATGCTTTTGTCTGTAGAATGACGTCGCTAGCATATGAAATAATGTTATTGGCTTTTTGAAATTTTTAGACTGCTCCACTTTGGCTGGGCGCCATCTTGCCTTTGGCTGCCATCTTGGACTTTTTTTGTCTCCTTGTTCAAAGTTCAAACGTTGCCATAAACATAGCTTGTTCATTGTATGGTCTAAAAATACAAGCAAAGTTATTATTGACAACCACGCTACGTTATTGTGCAGGAAATAACTTGTTAAATAACAATAATACAAGATTGTTCGAGTGTATTCACGCAAAAACTCTTTGTGTTCAAAAACTAGTAAACACATTTCTTCAGTAACTGCGCAGATTAATAAAAATATGAACAAAATTTAAGGATATGTGATTGTTTACATTGAATGCTAACCATATAGGTTGGCAAAAAATAATACTACGAATGTTGCGCGTTAGTCAGTATTACAGTGTTCAAAGAGTTTAGTGAACAAGAGGATCACACAGCGGAAGTCGGGACGAGACACACTTTTTACTTTGCACTTAATTGTCTCGGTATATTTAAAACTTTGTTATTTATGGAAAGCTGTACGTAAACTCTTGGACAAACGTTTACAGTAAGACAAAGATTGTTATAAAAGCGGATTTTAACACTGGATTAGCATTTATGTCCTGAACAATTCTTGTAAAACAACCTTGATCTAATTTTAGTAAGAAATCTTTAAAAAAAGCTTCTTAATGGAAGATGAGACATTTTTAACTGATGTAATGAAAGGTAAAGGATGTTGTTTGCCAAAAAATATTCTAGTTTTCAACAAAAAGTTTCCATAAAACCGCGGAAGTTATTTGTGGTGAATTTCCAATCCATGCATGAGTAGAACCATTTATTTAAAAGACTACAGTAGTTGAAATCGAAGTACATTTAATGAATCTTACCGTTTGCAAGATGCGACGAAGCATAGATTCTTTTTTCTGGGCTTTTTTCAAATTTCTCATCAATTTTTTCATCTGATGTTGAAGTTTTCGATTACCATGGACACGTTTGGATTTCGACAAATTCCCTTTTTTCCCATTCTTGTTATTACCTGACGATTTGGTTCGTCTTCGAGGCCGACCAATTTCAATGATGAAGCCAATGCCTTCTGCTTCTTGGACACACATTAGTAGCAATGAGCAGGTAAGAATGAAAGCCATCAACGTAAAAGCAGTCTTCATCTTAATGTCCTCTATATAAACTTATTGTCTTTTTTTTTCTTAAGCTGTTGCTTGCTGTAGTGCTCGTGCTCTCTGGCTAAGAATGCTGAAAGTCATGCCTTAAGTATACAGCAATGCCAAAGGACTGGAATTTTCTCTTTGTATTTTGGCTCATTTAAGCTCTGCACGTGAAAATCTGCCGCCCACTTCTAGCATACTCGATGACACAGCCGGAAACTGTAACAGTGAAAAGCGTACATACCAACGCAAATTGCTGACTGTGAAATGTCGGAGAATGACTACATACTGCTGGGCTGTATATAACCATGGCAAATATCATTATATATACTGCCAAGTAGAAAAAGAAACCTTTCTGTATCAGTATTAATGGTAGACAGAGAAAATTGTTGGAAACCATGGCAAATAAAACAAATGAAACAAACGTTTTAGTAGTTTTAACAAGTTGATACTGAAAAAAATAACTTAACTGTCTTAGTTTGCACAAAAAACATTTGAAACATGTACATTAAACAAAACTCACGTAGTAATGTATCATGAATGAATGTGAAATGTTCTATGAACACGGGGTGAGGAAAATGTGCACTCTTTTTATTATTTTCAGCTGATGATTCCATCAAGTTCCATGCAACATAATTTCTTAATCCAATATCCCAAGTATCTTATATAATAGTGGCTTTACTAGTTAGATAATGTAGTACACAAAAGCAATTATAGTCTAGTCAATTGCATGGGTGGCAACTACGCCTTGAAGCTTGATCTAGTCACAGACACGGACAGTTATAAACTATAGATGAATAGTTGATATGTAGCATGAGGAAGTTTATGATCATGCAAAAAAAATATCTACTTGAAGAATGCACAGAGTTAACTGTTGCAATTGCGTATTTCGAATAACAGCTCGTAGGAGTAATGTCGTAGGTTCAACGTAGAGCTCGAGCCAAAAGCGAATTCTTGTAGGTTTCGAATCGTATTTGGTTACAAAAACTACGTAAGTTTGTTTAGCATGCCATTAGAGCATATGTTAGTCCACAACGGCTTTACAACAGCTCCATACAACTGCAAAAACCAGGACACAATGTCCCAACTGAAATGGTATTATAATTCCGTACTCTCTCATTAAAAACCACTCCCAAGTTTCATTAAAAAAGTGAATAAAATGCCGGAAAACAAACCAAGATGATCTGGCTGTTTTCAATGGACATAAATTATCGGATTATTTGCTTTAAGTCGTAAAAAACAGTAAGAGAAACGTGAAGCAATTAGAGACACTTGAAAAAATTTTCTGGAATGACAAGTCTGTTTTGCGCAAAAGAACTTATCACAATGTATTTTGCAGGCATGCACGAGTTTCGACCGATGACAGATGACCATGAAAAAATTACGCCATGTTCTTCAGTCACGTTTGAATGTTGACTGTTTATTGAATCAATTCTTCACATACGCTATCCGGTTCAAAAATGACAGTGCATAAGCTTCCCGTGATTGTAGATCTGATTTATAGCTATAATGCTTCAAATATGCCGCACGTGCTTCCTAAATGAAACGTGTCCTTTTTTATTCATCTTAATAATAATAAAGAAATGATTTAAACAATGATGCGGTGCGTTATAATTATCTTCAATTAATGACTACTAGTGGCCTTGGAAGCTTTGGTATGTGTACAAAACGTCCTGTTTAAAAATATGGAAATACAAAAGCATAAAGTTTGAATGTTGAATATCTATATCCCATCAATAAAATGCATGCAAGTTCTCTCTTTTTAGTTTTTAAACTATCTGTTAAAAAATAAACATATCTTTTCTATGTGATAATACAGTAAAGCTATATTTGGTCGAATTATTGTCAAATATAAATGTCACACCTGGCAACAGGGTTGAATTTTTAATGCTACATCATTGCTAAGTGTAATGATTTACCGGCAAATTTTTCAAATACCAAAAACCAACGAAATTAGAAGACAGAGACTTTCAGCAACAGCTATGTCAAACATTTTCTCATTCATCCAAATTAAGTAATTTTTATTACATAATTCTTGATGCTTTAACAAAAGGAAAAATCTCCAAAGTATTATGTTTCTGTGTAATTATACTGTTTCTGTTGTGCTAAAGGAACTATTTGTTCATTTACAAAGAAATTTTGTCTTAAATGCGTGGTGAAATGTATCCCTAGGCTTAACGTTGAATAAAATTCTTTCACAGATTGTATAAATGATCTTTAAAAAGACGTAGGCTTATTAAAACATGTTGTAACCCACACATTCTAGTAATTCAACAACAATGTGCCTCAAAAAGCTATAATTAACAACGAAATTATCTTTCTTTTGAGCCCAGATAAAGTTCTTATACAAAGAATAACTTGGCAACGATATACAACTATAAACTATTGTATCATGTATAGTAGCCATCTTATTCAATATACTTTTTCCAATAGCGCGAAAAGTTAAACAAATTGTCTACATTGGAATATCAAGAATGGATATGCTTATATATACATTTGTCGCGCGAACGCTTTTCGAGCTCAATTATCTAACATATCGCTTTGCTGTCTAAAAATACTACTAATCCTATAGTTGCACAATAACATTTTGTCTATAAATATATCTGTTTATATAAATACTAGTGAACTATAGATCTCTACCATAATCCTCTTTCCTAATTCAATAAATTTACCATCTCCATATATATCTGACAGGTTGGGTTTAGTTGGCCGATGTTATAGAGCGTCAGTCGTTTGGCATTGAAAAACTAAAGTGAAAATATTTAGCCCACTAGCTTTTAAATAACACCGCCCAGCAAATATTCAGTGGTTTAGCACCATCTGTCGCATGATTCTCACACCAGCTCTTTCCTAATTATCAAGCATTAATAGCCATCAATCTTTTGCCGCCTTCGCAGGAAAAATGTGACATAAAAAATTGCCCATTGAAAGAATCATAGCTTATAATTATCCTAGTTCATTCTTTAATTATATCAAGAACTTCCAAATATTTTCACCGGATGAGTCAGAACATAAATAATGCAATTCTAGAACGATTCAGTTTTAAAACAAAATCAAGAACAAACCACTGCAAACTTTAGCGTTTCAATAAAAAAAATATAGTTGGTAGTATTGGTTGGCTCCATGCACATGAAACCGTTAATTTTTTTTCAAACTTTAGCGCATGATTAAAATTGTCTAGGCGGGGTCAACATTGAAAAAAACTGGCATTTCAAAAATCTTAAATGAAATAGCTAAACCACTTTTTGGATAAATATAAAGATATACAAGTGAACACTAATGATAAAAGTTCGAAAATATAAAAGATTCTGGAATTCGTCATTTTTATACAGTTTTGTACATGGCGACAACGGGAAAGCTCAGTAATAAACAAAACGAATGTGATCTAGAGACCTGCTGAAATAGCCGTAGTTTTTCGAGAATAATCACTGGATATTGTTGGTGTTTGTGTAGGAGAAAACATTCTGTTGGGTGAGGTAATGTCTAGTAGATCACAGCAGTGTGCACAGCTAGGGGTCTGGGTACGTCTCTTAAGTAAGGATCTCTCAATCTGACAAGTGTTGGCGCGTGCCACTTAAAACTTCATGTACACAAACTGATAAATCACATGTACGAAATATATTGGTGTCTCAGTCTATAGAGAGTTTAAAAGGTTGACTTGGCTGTAATAGAAGATGCATATTCTAGATGGTCTATAGTTAGTCTGCAGTCATATTGTGTCTTCAAGCTGTTATTTATATATATATACCGCTAACCGCAATGTCAGGCTTTATAAAAATTTCTCGAAAACTTTTAGGAAATAGCTTTAGGTAAACTTCTGAAACTACCATTAAATTTCCGTTTTTTGTTTGGATGAGTTATTTTCACACCAGATTAGGATTATTGCGAAGCTATAACAATTAACGTACATACTAGATTAATAAGTTTGGCAGTGTTTTGTCTCAGTACGTTCAAGTCATCATTTTGCGGTGAACCCGATGCACAAAATATTTTCAATGAAACAAACAATACACAACATCCCATGCAAGCTGCTTTCAAAGCTTCATGGTGAATTCCTTAGACACTTCAAAATTTTGGAATTTTTCAACCGAAAATTTGTCAAACTGCCAGTAGGGCAAATAGCGGCATACAAAATACGACTCAGTACGAGTGAACTTAATAGACTATGATGGACTTGACTGGAAACAGTGGCAGACACTAGGGGGGGCCAAGGGGGGCTCGAGCACCCCCAATAATTTCGAAAGAATGTACCAAATAACAAAAATTACCGCCGTTTGATAAAGTTGTCGTACTAATTTTTGAATTCTGTTATTATATTTACACTCAGATGACACAGTA